>JBDFRD010211891.1:0-11585 GCA_039654405.1 Bullina lineata | reverse complement strand
CTTCTTCTTCTTCTTCTTCTTCTTCTTCTTCTTCTTCTTCTTCTTCTTCTCCTCCTCCTCCTCCTCCCCCTCCTCCTTCAGTGCTAAAGCTTCTTACCAGATCAGATGGAATTATAGTACCATAATGTGCTGATCCTTTGATGGATGAATTGAAAAAGGACTAAGTTCTAAAACCTATCCACACTTTCTCTTTACAGTGGCCAGACAATGTTGGAAGAGTTTGAGACCCATCTGGCAAAGGAAGAAGGTCGTCGTGACAAAGTGGATGAACAGCTTCAACGGGGAAGTCGTATCTTGGTGCAGGTCAAGGCCGGAGTGGAGCATTTGGCAGATAAACTGCATCACCTAAAGGCAGTGAGTAGGCACACTGTGGATCTCTTGGCACAAGGAAGAGGAGGAGTGATTTGAAGACGATGAGGAGGGACGGCCAGGGAGGATAGGATAAAGAGTGAAAATAGGGGAATAGATGATGTTAGGAGGAGGAGAAGATGATGAATGAAGAAGGAGTAAAAGCTGTTAAAGGAGGAGGAGAAGATGAAGAATGAAGAAGGAGGAGAAAGGAATGAAGAAGGAGTAAAAGATGTTAAAGGAGGAGAAGGAGATGAAGAATGAAGAAAGAGTAAAAGATGTTAAAGGAGGAGAAGGAGATGAAGAATGAAGAAGGAGTAAAAGATGTTAAAGGAGGAGAGTAAGAACCATGTCTTTTTCATTGAATTGGTTGACTTTCCACTTTCCAGAGTAAGGGTCATGTGCCAACGGCCCAGATAGCAGCCACATCGGATGAATACGTCCTGGACCAGCTGTCCACGTCTGAGGAGAAGCTGCTGAAACTACTGGAAGAGTTGGACGGCAAGGACCTCAGTGAGATGCTCAAGCAAATGGAGGAAGAAGAGGTGGGAATAGTTACCTCTCTAGCAGGGTACCTCCTTTTTAGTTACTCAAGCCTCTTGGACGAGGGTGTCCTTCTAGTGAAAGTCCTTGAGGATGATATGATATGGTGAATGAAAATAACTCCATGATCAATTCTCATGAATTAGAATCTGACAGTCTTTTGGTGTTAAAAAATTTGTTGAAAAAGAAAAAGAACAGTTGAGGAGGATTATGAATTAAATATGTTTGATTAACTCAAGTTATTGAGACTATTCTTTTTTTTTAGTCCATAACAAATTATGTGAAATTTGAAGAGAAATCATTTTGATCACAAGGCAATATTTCTGACCCCATGATAATCTTATTATAAAAATGATGCGTTTGTCAAAAGATTGAATAATCTGATATTATTTGAAGTAAATAATTGTTTATTTTGAATAAACTTCTGAGCAATGACATTTCCTCTGTAAATTCTGCCTCCAGTACCATGCCAGTGTGGAAGGCAAACTGCCGATGTACAACACAAGAGTGAAACTGCCGCAAACACAACGGGATTTAGTCTACGACGGTGAGTGTCTCATGCATAAACCTTTTGTCACAATCACTGATCCAACAAAATCCTTTCATTGCTTATTGTTGGTTCTTTACAATTGTTTTTGGTGCCAATTCCTGAAGACCCAATGCGAAAGCAGCAGCAGTAAGAAACATGTCCAATAGTTCTATCCAGTCCAATAGTTCTATCCAGTCCAATAGTTCTATCCAGTCCAATAGTTCTATCCTGTCTTGCTACAGAAACTTTTGATGTAGGCAGCACCGAGCAAAACTTATTTGTTGTTTAGTTTCTGGAGAAGTTACAAGTAAATGTTTACTTTTTCCGAAACACCATTGCTAGTATTAACATGTGGATGAGGAGATGCCTTGAGGCTCAAGCTTAACACTGCCATACAAAGAAGGCAATCTTTTGTTTTTATCATTCAACATGTACAAGGTTTTCATATTATTACATTCACATGATATGATTCATTTCACTCATTGCATTCAGACTTGTGCTGATCCATTAAAAAAAATGCTGTGATTAATTTGTGTGGAATGAGAAAGAATGAGCTTGTTTCCTTCTTGTGACATAGGAAATACACTCAGACTTTGAACAGTCCTAAGATTTAAGTTTGTGTATGTTAGAAAACCAGATTTTCTTCCTCTGCAAATAATGTTCTTTTTCTCCTAACAAACCAACCAAACCCGAATCTTCCTGTCTGTCTAGTACTTTTGCTTACATTAGGTAAGAACTGTTGAACATCTTAATTATTATTATTAGTATTATCATTTGATTTATTATTTTATTTTTACGTCATCAGAGGACGAAGACAGTGGAGAGGACGATACAGAGGTGCCTGATCGATCAAGCATCAAAACCCAATCTCAGATACTTATTGACAGCAAAAACAAAAGGCGTGTTCCTAAGAAGAAGAAGAAGATGAAGTAAACTGGATGACTAAAGCATGACTGGATAAGTAGAAAATGATTGGATAGATTGAAGGTGTTTAGTTACGTCAAAAACTGTCGAACAAGTTATTAAAAACTGATGATCCAAGTTGAAATGAAAGGAATTTTCAAATAAAACCAACGTTATTAAAATCAAACAAGCTTGTAAATGATTATAAAACAATGTGTGTATTGGTTTTGTTAAACACCATATTCTAAAACATATTGAATAATAAATGAAAGTGAAAAACATTCACACTTTTTCAATCTTATTGTTTTTTTTTCACTATGCAATATTTTAAAATTTGAATCAGAAAACAATTAATTGATCTGAGTGAGGTATGTAATTTTCCTGTGAGCTAAAAGCTTTCAAACATTATTTTACAAGAATAGAATGAATTAATCTGTGGTCATATTTTCCTCACTGCCGAAAGTCTTTGAAAATAGTTTTATTGAACTACAAGTAAGAAATCTGTATCAGTTTCGTATTGTTTTTATTTCCTGGAAAATGGTAAATGAATAAGTAACTTTACTCTTACATCAGATTAATATCCAGAGAGTAGAGAAGGTGTAAGTTTATTTTCGCATAGTCTGTCTCACCCCATCTGTGCATAGGAGCAGGCATAAACCTAAATACCCACTCTGTAACTAGAATATTCCTCACTAGAATTTGTTTCCTTATGAGAATTGACCATGTATCTGAAGAATGTTTTTTTTTTATTAACCTTGTGTGAGCTTGACAAGCAGATGGTTTACAGCATTCTATTTTTATCTTGCTGGACAAGTGTGATTGCTATGAGAGGGAACTGCTGAGAACTGTTTTACTATGTAAATACCATTAGTTGCAAATTGAACCATTTTTTGCAAGTTAATTTTTTCGCAGTTTGTGATTTTATTTTATAGAGCTACTACTTTTTTTTTTTTAAACGCTGTTAAACCACCAGTGTGAATGAAAAGGTAAAAGTACACTTTTAAAAGTATCTTAACTAGTGCTCAGTACTTCTTTTTGATTTAATTTTAGTTTTAATCATCTTTTCTTTGACTACCATACCAAGGCAAGTGAATAAAAACATGATGTATGTAACTATATATCGTCTTATCTGTGATGAAGAGTAATTACATTCTATGTCAGTATGAACACCAACATAATATATACCTTTTATATCTTGCTTGTTCTTAACCACATTAGATATTGAATTTTCACTGATGACGATTTTGAAAATAAATGTTTTGGCAATGATCTAGTTTTTGTTCATGAAGTTTTCTTTAAGTTTAATTTAAAGTTACTAAATAAGATCATTGAAATAATTCACTTCACTTTCATTCTTTCACTCTCTTTTTCTGTTGTACAATTCTGGAAGGGAGCTCTTTACTGTGTGATAACTACATTCTTGTTTCTGAGGCGTTTGAAAACTTCAAACAAAAATGTGAATTTATGAAGTGTTTATCAAAATATCATGTTGCTCCTGATATTCAAGAGTGAATGCATGAAAATCAAATATATCAATTTTTGCTGTAAAATTTTGGCAGCAAATGTAATACTGTCACCAAATGAGTTCATTCTAAATGGCTTGAGTTCATTTTTATACAGCTGATTTCATAACTGCTAGTTGACTCTAACCATTTGATTGATAATGACGAAAGAAAAAAATGGCAGAGGCAGCAGAAGACTGAGGTAAGCATTGGCTGAATAAACTTGACATCTGAAACGATGAAAGTCAAACCAAGTAGTGTACCAATCTTACAGTCACATCTCTATTGTTCTGCCAGTGCATTGTTAAAAGAACACAGCACAGAACTGAGAACAAAGAAGCAACTCAAATACAGATTCTAATAAAAGTCAAAATTTATTTCTTATTGATGCGATGCTAAAAAATGGCAGTGACTTAGCTTGCATTTGTACACAACTCACAATGATCTTACAATGACATTATTCAGTAGGAAATCCAATACACTTTATTCCGTAAAAAAATCCACCAACAGTCGGAACAGATTTTTGTGGAGAACCTTTAGAGATTTGAATTATTTTGTTTTACCAAACAGACTTTGCCTGAAATTAAATGCAATAGTAACAGGTTGATATTGATACAAATCATCCTTGATATTGACACATCCAGGAATGCTCTGATTAGATAAGTGCAGGGATATTAAATTGCCCATTTTATGCCAAACTCGGATCATCGTTGAAGGATACAAAATTTGAATAGATTTTTGGATGTTTTCAAACTGCTCACTTTCTCTCATCACATGAGAAATGAAAGAGGCAACGCTTTAACTTCAAAGCTGAGTTTGAGCGTTGCCATGTACTGACTAGAGACAGACGAGGTTGAGATTACAGCTACAAGAGATGAAATGATACATAGTTTACCATCTGACATCGAGCCACGCACTGGGTCATCCTAACTTGCACACCTGTGGTTTGTTTAGTTCTACTGCGGAATTCGTGTGTTTTTCACAATTTTTGGAATAACAATAATATCTTTACCACGTAAAGGCTACATTATCGTTCTATACGCAATTATTGTAATAAAAGAGAAAACCATTTTGATTTATTTCAGACTGGAATCGTTTTCTCTTATTTTCTTTTACATTTTTCGTCGCGGGTGAGCGATGAGCTTTCTACAAAATCCTTGTATAAGGCTGCAGGAAGGGCTGACAACTAAAGCTGCCTGGCTTGTGAGGGTGATTAAAGTTATGATTGACCTGGCGCAAGGCCACGTGTCAGAAGTTTGGACGGATTCACTGTATCACAATTCTCTGAGTCACCAAGTAACGTTGTGAGATGACAGAAACAAGAGGAAAAATAATGAAGAAAATACTCAAACAGCCAACTTTCTTTTTTTTTACTACTGATACTGAGTGATTTTTTCTATCTTCGATACAAGAGCTACTGAAATTGTTACAGTGTTAGAACATAAAGGTTTCACATGTCGAGGATCCTTGCGAAAAAAACAACCCAAAGCATAACAACGGCAGACCCTCAGATGTTAAGATCCCAAAACAAAAATGTCCTATTTGAATAAAAACCCCGCCAGTTTCAAATTTTAGAGAAGAAAAAACAACCCACCAACCAAAGTAATAACAATCAAAAGTGAATGATGCGCATAAAGAGACAAAGAGGCATGATTATGAAGTTATTAAAAATAAAACAAAAAAGAGAAAATAATACGAAAAGAAAACGCGTGGATGGTGACCACCAAAGAAAGAATGTAACAAAGTTGTTGAACAGGTCCCATCACCTTCTCGGTGAAGGAGTGATGGACAGCGACCCCTGGCCACTTCTCTAATGGAAGCACACTGGACCAGCCTCAAAGCCAAACTTTTGTCCCGGAACGCCGAAGTCCTTGGGGATAAACGTCACGATGGGCAAGCGCTCCAGCTTCCGGGTGGAGATCTCGAACGACGTGAAGCCGCTCTCAGCTCGGTCCTGTGGGGGTGGGGGTGAAGGGTGACGAAATAATGATGATGATGATACTACTACATGTACTATTGCTGCTGGTACTGTTACTACTGCTTATACTACTACTATTACTGCTGCTGCTGCTACTGCTACTACAACAATTACTACTACCCCCCAAAAATAATAATCTGATCTAATAATAATAATAACATTAATAATAACAATAATATATGAAGTATTTAATATACATGTGTAGTTATTGCAAAGAACTGTCATAATATGTTTATCGTCTTTTTTCATTTGCTACTTTGTCCACACTGATGGCTTTCCAGTTTAGATATTTCAGCTTAACTTATTTCAAAACATAGCAGTACCGGTGGAATATAAATATTTACGCGGTTAGGGCTTACTGAATGTTGATGGGTAAAAATCAATCACAAGAGTGCTCGTAACTGAATTCAACATATTCAACGCTGATACTCAACTTATCTAAATGAAATTAAACTGAAGGTTAACTGAACAGAACTAAAGCCAAACCTTGCCGAGCCAAACTACGGTAAGACAGACGGTATGGTGAAATGCCCCATTAAGCCGGCCAGGCTAGGCTAGACAAGGATAAGCTAAGTTCCAACACTTGCCTTGCACCCATCGTGGATAATCTGCCGCTCCTGGAACTTGGCTGTGTGGTGATCGTAGTCGTTGTCACCCACCAGAGTGATGGCGCTGTCGTAGGCATCGGCCTTGCTGTCGAACCAGGCGACTGAACCCGAGCAGTAGTAAGTGAACCGCTGGGTGGCTCTCTCAGACAGCAGGCGTAGCAGGTTCATCTGGATGCTGGACACATAGCGGATCTGAAAAGGGACACAAAAAAGGGTGGGGGAGATAAAAGATGAAGATGAAGTTAAAGAGAACGATGAAGATGAAGTTAAAGATAAAGATAAAAAGAACGTCTGAGATGACATGGCTTTAGAACCTTCACTGCTGCAGATTCACGCCCTTCACAGTCTATTCGTTCAAGGAAAAGATAAAGGAAATTCTCTTAATCTTTCTCTATCTTCAGACAATGGACGGCCCAATAAAATATAAGACCATGGAGATGCAGATGACCAAATAAAATATAAGACCAAGGAGATGGAGATGACCCAATAAAATATAAGACCACGGAGATGTAGATGACCCAATAGAACATAAGACCATGAAGACGTAGATGACCCCATAAAATATAAGTCCATTAAAATGAAGATGACCCGATAGAATAAGTCCATTAAGATGAAGATGACCCAATAGAATATAATTCTATTAAGATGAAGATGGCTTCATAAAATATAAGTCCCTGTCAATCCAAACTCACGTTGAAGCCTCCCTTCAGAGCCTTGAAAGGTCGCGTCTTCTTTGGTTTGGGGAAATATTTAGGTGGAATCTGAAACAGATGACAGTAGGAAGTGAATAGGAGTTATACCGTTCTGTTATTTGAGCAGATTTCATGCACATCATATAAAAGACACTCATCAGCTCCGTGCTTATATTTATAATATATATATATGTATGTTCAGTAATAGTTTGGATTTTTTTTTTGCTTTGCGTCATTGGTCCTGAGAAAAAATTGGAAATGTTATATAGCTCTAGTAAAGCTGGGAACGTCATCAGTTTTCTTTCTTCCTCTCCTCCCCCCCCTCTCTCTCTCTCTTTATTTTTTGTCCTGTTGTATTTACCATAATATAAGACAGAAATGTAGAGCATTGGTGTTGCTTAGCGAATGCGAAGTCTATTTTGCGCCGAGTGGATATCATGAAATGGATCTTTGAAAAGGGCAAATTTTATTTTTTCATCACTGTGTCATTGCAGCAAAAGCTGTCTGTTTCATCTGAACAATGAAGCAATGTCTACCTTTTGCACTGTACCCCTTAAGTACAGATACATGACAATGTAATAAATATGATCGATTACAATGCAGACTTATTGCATAAACAGAAGTATAAAGACATTCACTTATAATAATTATTTCATTGTTCACAGGACGTCAAAGAAAAGCTGAGTAAAGACAAGACTATCTCACTGTACTCTCTACTCCACTTCCTTTTGGTTAGTTATGTGTGTCCTATGTCATTTCTTACACACATTGACTACAGGGCTGATTCTTTATAGTTGAGTTGATGCGCCTCCTTGATGCCAGGACTCCTTTTCAGTTGAGTCATTTCTTCCTCCTTTTTCTTCTTTTTTTCTCTTCTCTTCTTTTCCCCTTTCTTTGTTTCTTCATGCAATTGTTAAGCTTTTTGTTTCCCTTCAAAGACAGTAATTGTCGATATGTCTCGATTTTGTTTTATTTTGTGACGTTCTTATCATTGGAAGCATTCTCCCTCACTGTTAGTTTTTTGACTCACCGTTTTGGTTTTCTGGGTCGGGTAGACACAGGTCTCCACCACATCGGCCGTCATGTTGCACCACACCTGGATGGCGTCATCAATGGAGCCCAGGTTAGGATCCACCCAGTACCAGCCTGGAGACAACAAGGAAACGTTTTTGATCTGGTTTTGGAAGTGGTGGCCACAGCATGGAACTTAACCCTTTCATTGCCAAACACACCGATCAACGAAAAACAGAGTTTGCTCATTTTAATATAGGTATTTAATATTGATTAACACATCACCCACCTCTTTTCCACTCTATAATTAACAAACATTTTTTAAATCAAGTTCTTCTCACTATTTCATAAAAAAAAAGAAAAATTGCTAGGATTCAGCTACAGATAGCCTGCACTGAAAGGGTTAATTATGAAACGAAATTTGACCCTGACGGTGAAGTGCATGATCTCCACTGTTCAAATGAATGCAATCACTGTTTCCAGTAAGTAAGTGGCTGCACACCAGTTGGGCGTGATACACCCTGTGACGCCAGGACGCTTTCAGCTAAGTTCCTTCTCCTTTTTCTTTATCTTCTTTTCTCAGTCTCTCTTATTTCTGTCTTCGTGTAATTGTTGTGGTTGTTGTTATTGCTGTTGTTGTTTCAGTTAGAAGATAACAATTGTTGACACATTAAAGTTTTGTCTTGTGACGTCCTCATGATTTGAAGCACTCCTTTTTTCTATTATGTTTTTGAATTCTAGTACTGACGAGAGAACCATATAATTTTTGCTTGGCGAATTCAAAGCAGATATTCCACGAGAAATTTTCACTTGCCTTTTATGTTAAGATTTAATGTAATGACGTAATACATTTCTAGCAAGCCACAGACACAGTGAAAAAGCGCCAGGTAATCCAGGTAATGAACTTCCTACACACCGTCATCCACTTTTTTGCATTCATTATTTTTATACACCTGGAACAGATGTGATGCCCTTAGAAATAAAACATCGAGATTGTCGTATTTCTTTATGAGAAGTTTTAAAACCTTTGTGAACATATTGACGGCACTGACAAAGACCTTTTTTTTTTACTCTTTAAAACTATTTGTCAATGATGGGAGTAAAGTAAAGTTCCTTCAAGGCCAATGAGGCCCATAGAGCCGTAGCGTATCCCAGTTTCGGTAGCGTTAAGCGGAACAGAAGAATTTTACAATAATCTCCTAGACAGGACGCTAGTCTGTCGTAGGTTTACTTCCCCAGCAGATTATGATGGGGGCATAGGATAAAATGTCAAGGCACGCATTCTGAAATTAATTACAAATTTTCCATGACAAAGAAGGACCATGCTCTAGGAGAGATGAAGCTTTAAAAGACACCACACCTGTCTTGTAAGCGGGGTGGCCCAGTTTGATCTCACGGCACGAGAGGGCCGGGTTCTCTCTCTTGCCCTCGGGGTATTTGAGGGACTCGACCTCTTTCTTCAGGATGTCGATATGCTGGAGCATCACCTGGGAAACCTCTTGGATGACCTCACCCACCTGTGAGGTAAGGAAGAGGAGTATGACATGAAAAGGGTAAGACAAGATAAGATGACACAAAATAAGATAAGATAGAATAGAAGAGAACGAGACAGGCAAGACAAGACAAGATAAGATAATAAAAAAGAATATAATAGAATAAGATGAATTGGATAAGACAAAAGGGATGTAATAGAATAAGATGAATTGGATAAGATAAAGTAGATGTAGCCCTATTGCAAGGCGTCGTGTGACAGTCTGGGGAAGAGAGCAAAAAAAAAAGGGGGGGGGGGGGGAGAACTCACCTGAATGTCCACTCCGGTCTCCTGTTTGGCCAGCAGTTTGGCCCTCACGCTGGTCAGGTCGTCATCGATGTCAGCCGGCTCTACAGACCTGCATGCCGACCAAAGAGGACAGAAGGAAAGAAAGGAAAGGCAAGGGTTAAACATTAAAGAAAAGAAGTGGCCTAACCCTTTAACCCTTAACCCTGGCTTAACACACTGCCAGCTATCTGTCGCTGAATCCTAGCAAAAAATATGGTTTTTGTAATGAAATAGAGTGAGAAGAACTTGATTTTTTTTTAAAAAGTGCTTCAGTTATTTTTGTTCATTCTAGTGTGGAAAAGAAGTGGGTGTTGTGCTGCTTAATTTAAGAGTCAAACAAACAAAACAACAACAAACAAGCAGACAAACAGAAACATCTCACGCGAAAAAAGACATTCAAAAGAAAATGTGAATACAAACAAACAAATAAGAAAAAAGACACACACAAAACAATAAAACACGGGATGGATGCAAAAGTGACCTCCTTCGCCTCCTCCTCCTTCTCCTCTTCCTCCTGTTGGCGTCATCAGCCTGTGGACCAGTTGACCTTGACACTGAGCCAGGGGGCACAGACAGGGTGTCGCCGGGGGGACCAGGGGGTCCGGAAGAGCCCTGTTAGGGAGAAGGCAATCATTAACTCTTTGACAGTGGCCAATATATCGGTTCGTGAATAAGATCACGCATGTGCTTCCTTAATCAGTCCACTGCCAACTTCATCTATCTGGAGCTGAATCCTAGCAAAACATTTATTTTTTTTATTTTTAATGAAATGTTAGAAGAACTTGATTTAAAAAAAAACAATTTCAGAGTTCTTTTTGTTCGTTTTAGTGTGGTGTTGAGTTAACTGATATTAAAGACTGAAATTAGGACCCTGGGAAAGAACACCATTAATGTAAGCACTTAGTGAACATTGCTTTTCGTTGGCAGTGAAAAGGTTAACCTTCTGATATTCTAAAGCAGTCAGGAGTGAAACAAGACATGAAACAGCACTCATTCCCAAACACGCTGATAGTTTCTATTGGTCAGTGTTCGTACTTTGACCATAAACAATATTTACACTGAACTACTAGAAATCATTAAGGGTGTCACGTAAACAACATGGTATAAATCAGTAAAATACGTGGTACCCAAAGAGTTAATACTGAGCTATGGAACTCGTGTGTCCACACTTATTCCTACTTGCGTTTGTATTTTTATTTTCGATTTGTTTCATCATTTAGCCTAATAGCTTACCAGTTGTGTTGCTGGTTTATGGGTTACGTTGCATTTTTTGGTGCAATTTCTAGTTTAACAACACCGTTTTCATGACGTCTTTCTCTTAAACTTACTGATAAGCAGATGCATGCTACGTTAGCGAAGTCGTGCTCTACTCCACACACATACACACATACCTCATATAACTTATTGATACTATACTCACAAACAAACGTACTCATTTACAAATAGGCATACACACACAGACACAGACACACAAAGACGCACACACAGACACAGACAAAGACGCACAAACACATACGCAGACTCGAACAAAGATGTTCATAGTTACACATACACACACACACACACACACACACACACACAGTACTCACCACAGGTACGACTTCTCCCTTGGGGCCAGTGGCGCCCTGTAGAGAAAGGATGAAGAGATGAGA
>JBDFRD010211669.1:0-11587 GCA_039654405.1 Bullina lineata | reverse complement strand
AAGAGACAGACAGATATAAGAGACAGAAGAGACAACAGGTGGAATGGAGACACAAAAGAGAGAGAGAGAGAGAGAGAGAGAGAGAGAGAAATAAAGAAAGAAAGCAAAGAATGAAGGAAAAAAATAACGAGAACGAGAGACGAGGAGAGAGAGAGTAAGAGATAGGAGAGAAGAGGAACGCAATAAAAAATAAGAAGAGAGAATAACATTTAAGAGAGAACTAAATATTAATTTGGGTCAGTACTTTTTCGTACTGACTTGACTTACTTGCCTCTGTATCCCCGGAGGAACATAGGGCAACATTTTTCCATCGGACTCGGTTTTGGGTATCTCTCTTAAGCTTTGTCCACGACATGCCAACAGTCTTGATTTCTGCCTCAATGCTTCTTCGCCATGTCTGCTTAGGTCTTCCCACTTTCCGTTTTCCCTGTGAGTTCCACTCAAGGCGTTGTCGGGTGGTGTTATTTTGAGGCTTTCTCAGAGTGTGTCCAAGCTAACCCCACTTTCTTCTCTTGATTTGGGTCAATATTAGGGTTTGTTTTGTGCGTCTCCACAACTCCACAACTCTTCATTTGTTATTGTCTCGGGCCATCTGGTCTTAAGTATGTACTTTAGGTATCTGTTTATGAATGTCTGCAATTTCTGCACTTTTTTTCATACTGAACCACCAGTCCATGTTGGTCTGTTCATTCATTCAATTCATGACACCGGTTTAACTCTTCGAGTTATGAGAAATCCGGTATATATAACGCTAAGACGTGGACTTTTACAGAATAGCTTCTCCCAATTTCAGTGTTAGGATAGTATGGAGGGTAATTAAATGAAATAGTTCACCTGGTACATCAGTGGTGTCCATGGTTGACCTGAGTCTTAATCTCTTGCCTTCCTCTGACTAGAGGTGATGGTATCTACTCAAACAATGGTGTTTTTCGTTTTCCATGAAGTACAAGAAAAAAGGGCCTAAGCTTAGGTGTAAAAATGATTGTGTGAATTAGGCGTGTTTGTCCACATCAAACATAAATCTTGACAGCTCTTAAGGATTTGACTTTTGACATTTTCATAAATTGGACCGAGGCAAATGATAAAAGCCTTAATGCACTCACCAGGATACAAAAAGGAAGGGGGAAGGAGGAAGAGGAATCAATTTAGCCAGCAATCGATGTCGACACTTTTTACCTTTGATCTCTGTAGCTTGGATCAAACGCGATACTAATGAACCACTGGACTGGTTCAACTTTCTCCACTTATCCTGGCCATACTTCTGGAATTATTCACATGGAAATGTTACAATTCTGCGAGTCTTTGTGAAAGATCTTTTTATTGCAGAAGTAATGGGGATATCTCAGTGTAAAGTGATTACAATTTCTGTCGTAAAAGCCTTCCTTTTCTCCCTTTAAGAATCACGATTCTTGTCAATCAATGCCCGCTTGTCTTGTTCACCATATTCATGATCTGACAGAAATATAAAGCTATCTTAGAGTTATCATGACGTTTTCTAACTTTTCCTTCTCCGTCCCTTCTTAAACACTGAAAACGTTATCATGAATGTATGCGCTTGTTGGACATATGTTGGACAGTGATTTATTATGAAGCGTATTAAGCAACATTTGTCTTTCCTTGTCTGTCATCTCCAACCCAGCAACACTCTTTCTTGCACATTTTCTTAATCTGCTTAGCACTTGGGGTTCATTAAAAACAAAAACAAAAGAAAAAAAAACATCTACGAAAACCAATGCGCCCACAGTTTGTTCTTTTTTTATCTGCAGTTCTTTTCGTGGAGTTTAACGATATCAATTGAATTTTTTGGAGACCCAGTTTAACCCCATCCGTCTTCCTTCAAGCCACGCAGTGAAGATCGGAGATCAATAGTAATCGATAGGGAGTGGCGCTAAATCAACGGGATACCGTATAGAGCAATGTTCGTCGTCGCTTCCGTCTTGTGCCTTTTCTTTAAGTAAGTTTCATCTCCCAGTGTTAACGTTTTATATTCGAAAAATGTGCGAGTTTAAGAATTCGAGGATAAATTTGACTATCAAGTTTTTTTTTTCTTCGGTGTAATGTGAAGAATTCCGGGATTTTCATAAGATGGACAAAAGCAGAGGCAACATCATGGAAACTGAGTCGTGAGTTTTTGAGTTATATTATATCTGGCAGACAGTCTTTTCACAGAAGATAGTCCATACAGTTTTATAAGCACAGTTTTATAACGGATTAATTTGAGATCGACCTCTATAGCTACATTCATCATTTTTTCATGGCGTCCAATACAAGCATCGAGACACAGAGGCCAGAATATTGATCTCCCTTTTCCCATGATTCATTGGCACATTTTGATGAGCTTTCCATTTTGATCTTTATTAACACAGCGTAAGACGTTTTATTTCTTAACACTGACATTCTGAGCTGGCGCAATATGATGATAAGTTAGTAAGTGTAACAGGAAATAAAATACTGTTAATAATGACATTCTGAGTTAGCGCAATATGATGATAAGTTAGTAAGTGTAACAGGAAATAAAAGACTATTAGACGTGTAAGAGTTAATATTCTGTTGTCCAAACGTCTGAAGACGTTTTCTCATCGGGCAGTACAAGTCGGGCAATACATTCATATTATTACATAGCTATCCAGGAGACTGAATACATTATCACAATCTCTGGAGACGAATAATGGCAGTGTATAGCCACAGACCGCTTTGAGCTTCACCTCCTTTATTAATTTGCTCGCCGTTGTTGTGTACTCCCTGCGATCGGGTCGTCCCTTAGTAACGTGGTGCATTAACCATGTACCGCTCTATGTAGCATTATTTAACGGACTAGGAAATGCGTCATCACTACAGGGCCATAATGCCATAATGCCTCCCACGAGAACTATTTCCGGAAACAAGATGTAAGCGTACACACTCCCGTGCAGGACCCCTAACACCGCACTATCTTAATGTATGTACGTTGTCACGAACGTGATCTGCCTCTGTGGAATACGTGTTGCACTGAACAACTTATGGGGCGGGGAGGGGGGAGGGTGTGTGACCAGACCTTTATTAATAAAACAAAGAACATTGTCCTTACTCCGGTTCTTAACTTTTACACGGCTTTCTCTTCATGTTCTAGTCGATTTTTTTTTCAGGATGACTTTTAAAGCAATGAGCAAACTTGTGAACGTATGACAAAAATGCTCATTATGTTAAATGCTCTTTGAGCAGGGTATGTTTTTCCTGAAAGCAGCCTGCATATCCCTGGTACGATGTAGGTAAGTTGTCAGTGTTATAGTGGGTTTTTTTTTTTTTTTTTTGAATTGAGGGAATCATTGTAAATGAAGTTTCCCGTAGTGGGAAAATAAGCTTTACTCTCATCTTACTTAATTTGTCTTATATAATGGTATTTTATGTGCTGTTTCAGTTCTTTCTACCCTTGAAACAGTGGCACACTTTTTGAAACTGAACTCTCTGCGATGCTATGGCGTAATAAAGGATTCTGAAACCATCACCCGACGTATCCCAAGAGATCATGCGGACAAAAAATGACTTGCCCGACTTTTTCCTGACCTGAACTCTGTGAACTCTGACCGTTTCTTTTTTCAAACACAGATTCTCTGGAAAATGGACGAGATTTTACAGCAATCTTGAATTATCAGGTATTTCAGGCTGAGTCGCGTAAGTGTTGTTTAAAAATGACAACAGATAATTAAAGTAATGCTTGTCAGCTGAGGTATATAAAAGGCAAAATCTTGGAAAGTAATACCGTTAATTGGTGCTGGCAGGCCACAGGCTCAGCCTAGGCAGGAAGCAAAGTTCGTACTTGATACTTGATTATTCAGCATCACGTGACCTGTGTTAGGACCGAATACCGTTCTGTCCTCAAATGCAGTCATCGAGATTTGGGGAAAACAAAATTGGATTCGATACTCAAGGGATCAAGAAACCCTGAGAAACATGGATTTGACTTGATATTCATAGAGGCTATCTTCACTGCGAAGGCTGTAGTATTACTGTGACTGTCAATACACTTTTAACACAAAGGGGTCGAAATACACACTTCTTCTTTGTTCAAGCTTGTAATGATCCTTTTTTCGCTGTCACAAAAACACGCTAGAAATACCGAAACTTCTCCAAACTAGAAGACCACGACTACAGTTACTATTCCTAAGGTTCGGCTGCTTCATACTAAATTTCTTTTACTGTATTCCTTTACGTGAAGAATAACTGATGAAGATGTAGCTGGAAGGCACTGATGAAGTGAGCCTGCGCTCATAATTCAATAAAATAACTTCGATCAGTTCCTTCATTTCGCAGCTTGCTCTTCAATGGAATGAAGGGCAAAGCCGAGAGTCTATTTTCATCCCCTGAACCAGAAGAAAGAAAACAAGTTATATTAAAATGCTTACTTGCACTTTTGAAAAGATCTGTGTGCGCAGAAACAGTATGATTTGCATAGTAGTGTTTGCTGTAATATGAAGTGGGGACTGAATTCTTGACTTGATTGAAAATGTTTCGAAAGTTGTTGCCAAGTTTTATTTCCTAATAAAAATAACATACATGGTGATTCAAACCGATTCCTCCAATTACACATACCGGTATTTATAATTCTGGCCCATCAGCTGTATAGTAATGTAACATGTATTCAATGAAAGAGAAAAGATTACATTTTTTTGATGGTCTGTGCACAAATCCAACACTGAAATGCACAAACCCAAATGACTCAGGAATAAAAATGTTGACGGCATAGCAAAAGCTAGTTTGTTTTGCAATTTTCAAGATGTCGGGCTGTCGTGCTGTAGGTTGCCACATACACTTACAGATTTCGAAAAGATGAAAACCGGTGAGTAACACGGGCTACGAAAAGAGAAAGTATGGAAAGAATTCAACTATATATTGGGCATTGCCCGGGTTACAAAAGGAAGTCATACTGAACATCGGTACAATGTGAAACACATTCAGAACATTTTTTTTTCATCAAGTCATTATGAACAACAAATACGTGTACAGACAAAAAGAACCACGCATAATAAAAACTATGTTGAATATTCTTCTTTTGGTGTACTATTTATTATTGCACCTTTGCTGGAGACAGAGTTATATCAAATTCATACTAAATGAATAATTTTGAAGTTCCCTGAATTACAAATATCATAGTAGTACATAATATAATAAAATGTCAAAATAATCAAATTTGATGTTAAACGTTTATATATGGGACTGTGATACCTTAATTGCTGTATGCAATATTATAACTCTACCAAAGCCTGTCCCAAGCCACAATGAGAGAAGAGAGGGCTTGAGCTTGAGGCCAATGAAAAAAAATCACAGCGACAGAAGCCCCAGATACAGCAACACCTCAGCAAGGTTTGATTGGCAATAATCCTCATATGAAGGACTTATATAGAGAATGTTGATGAAAGCCGTCTAGGGAAGCCAGCTCCCATCCTTATCTTCTTACGAGGAAAGCAAGACCAAGAACTGGTACCAAGAACGTCCGCACAATTTAAGTGACTAGGAATAAAACAAGGATAGCAAAGGAAATCGAAAGGTTTAGCACATATCTTTTAGGAATTATTGAAACCAAATAGGATGGCTTTAATACGAAACAGCAAGCGGCGAGGAATTAATCTACTCCGGGAATTGAGACAGCGCACAAGATCCCAGAAAATGAATTCCCATCTTGATGTCAGAAAACGCAGTCTAATCTCTTATGGAAGGGGAACAGAATTGTGACAACTTCATTTCTCTGAGGTGCATTTATTCTATAATCTTATTGGGGTTTTTTCCACAATGAAGCATTATACTCGCAATAAGTGTTTGATTTTTTCTTGGTGGAAGAAAGCGACCACAGTTTGTAGTTATCACCGATCCGTGTTCTGATTTCTTCTGCCAGAATTTCCTTTGCTGTCAATGAAATTACTAACAAAAAAATGTTTTTTTTTTGTTTGCTCACTGAGGATCATTTTCCAACTATCACAATCACATCCGACGGCAAATAAATAAAATGTTTTGAACTCCACGAGGTTTTAGTTTCTGTGGTTTCATTAGGGTTTTTCATAGTGTGTCTTACAATATTTGATTTCCTTCTCTTTATTGTTTCGCACGTTTTTTTAATCAATATTTTTTTCTACACATTTCTACCTCTTTTTTTTTTTAGATGAAAGCTGTTTAGATTGGCAGTGTTTGAGCGCATTATGCCTGAATGCAGCGTTATAAACATATTATTGAAAGTTTTAACATGAAAATGGGAACGAGACAGAAAACAGTAGTATGCCTTGTTATACTTGTTAATGTGCTGTTTCCAGGGTGTAAATGAAATTAGCAGCACAAGTCTAACTTCACAGTTAACCAGCTTGCAATGTGATTATATAATGCTATCCAGCACAGTCATACGCTGTGAAAAAAAGTCAGAGAGAGAGAGAGAGAGAGAGAGAGAGAGAGAGAGAGAGAGAGAGAGAGAAAGAGATATTTTCTTTCCCTCTCTGTCGTTCTGTCTGTCTGTCTATCTGTCCCTCTCATACACTCTATCCCCTCATTCTTCACAATCTGTTTTCTATTTTTCTTCCTTTGTCAATTTTAAACGCCTTCAACGCAATAACGTAAACGAAATGAAGACGGTGGCTGCAATCTAATCCTCTTCCGTTCCATTGAAGCCGCATCCTCGTGGAGAACATTATCTCCCTGTGGACCTTGCTCACGAATTATCCACATGAATTCATTAGCTTTCGATTATTCTTTTTATTTTTCAATTAAAAGGATTCCACAAAATTCGTAACAACTTATCATTTGCAGCGTTTTGGCATCGTTTTATATTTTTCTTATGCTCGTGATTAAAACTTATTATGGAAAGGGGTGCAGTATGCGACGAAGCATAAAGAAATGTTTAGCTATCCGGAATTGCTTGAGGCATACTACCGCGCGGACAGTGAACTCACTTTATTCTTTGTAAATATGCACAAAGCTATTTACAATAAGCTTACAAAAAGACCTGGTTTGTGAGTTGTATTTTGAATTAGCTATCGACAGGATGGCGACCATTTAAAGAGGTGGGTGTCATGGGGCAAATTGTAGGAAAATTGGATGAGTAACCTAGTTTCACTGGTATAACACGCGCTGCCATTTAGCCAAGTTTTAATATGTGATAGAGTTGGACTCGACGCCGGCTGTTTCCTGAAATAACAGGTTGATCCCAAACGAGGACACTTGTTTCAGAGAAACCTATTTCTAACCATGAAAATGAAATCCTTAGGGATATATCGTACTCTGGAACACTTCTTCAACTTTTACCTAATCTCTCACCGCCTCCCCAGGGAGTGATTACACTAACTCCAGTTCGTTCAGAGCTCCAGCACGATGCGGGCGGACATCATTTCTTGATCTCGCACATCTCGTTTACCAACGACCACAGTCGTGTTCATCAATGCCCAGATGTCGAAATCAATAAAAAAACAAAACAAAAAAAACGTTGCTCCGATAATTGATTCCATTCAATGCCGGGGGCTGAAACCCCGCGGGAGGCTGATTAAGGAAGGGATGTTGGAGAATATTTATAGAATACGTATCGTGCAGCTCGGCCTGCTCTCCGTAAGTTAACGACAATCATGATGATTTCATGAGGATCAAAATCGCAAGAAAAACAAATAAAAAGGAGTCGAAAATAACGCATGTCTAAAACACAGAAACAAAGGGGAGAGGCCCGGCATTATTTATGCGAGCATAAACTACTATCAGGTTTTGGGATCAACAAACGAAATAAGAGAATACTGAAGAAAAAAAAAGAAGTAACAGTCGAAAGAGCAGACACACACACACACACATACACACACACATACACACACACACACACACACACACACAAAAGACTCGTTTTTGCTTAATGTGGACTTAAAGCCATGTAAAATAAAAGATAAACATTGCCTCATATTTATTGACATGTTTAAGTCTTGTGACAGTTACAAACAAGAATATATGAGTAATTCTCACTTAAGGTCTGTTGCAATCTTCAACCAATCGTATTATTCACAGAGCAGAACAAACTCATTTAGGTTGACAAGACACCTTAAGAAATATGTCACGAACGAAAGCTGTCCTAAAATGGGACGCCTTGTCTGAAAATGGGTTCGATCCCACATTGAATTATTTCCATTACGTAATCCTCTTCGCTCCTCATGGAGCAGCGGACCTCAACGGCATTCCTTGAATGTTCTTTGTCTCTCGCAATCTTCTTTGCAGCCTCCCAGGTCAGGTTTGTGGCCTTAAGCTCTGCATGAAAGGCTCCGCCTCCAAGTCTGCTTAGTGTGTCCTCGTGTCTTCCCTTGTGGGTTCCACTCAAGAGCCTGTTGGATCTTTCTACACAGTCTGCCCAACTAACTCAAAGCAATTTTCGTTTTCTGAACTGTGCTGTCATTTGTTCTTGGTTCGCTCTTAGTCACAGATCATTATTTGGCATCCTGTCCAGTCACTTGAGGTGAGGTATCTGTCGAGACACTTGTTAACAAAAATGTACAGCTTTTGAAATTGGATTTTGTTTCTCTCCATGTCTCGGAGCCATATATGAGTAAAGATTTCACACTGGTATTGAAAACACAGAGCTTGGTTTATATAGAGATGACAATGGATTTGCAGACAGGTCGGAGATTAGCAAAGGCTTCTGCTTTCAATCTCACAGTAATCTTTTAAGTTGAAAAAATGTGTCCGTCAGCTTCTTATATATTTTATAATGTGACAACTGCCATCTTGAGTCGACATCATTATTATATTCAATCAGATCCTTTGAAATTTTTGAGCAAATAAATGAGTTCCCAACGTTTTAATTCCCTTTACGCCATCGTTTTTGAGCGCAGTAAAAATGTAGACTGGAAAAAAAACTTATATGAAATTCTCTTTGAAAAGACAGTTCAAAATCAGCCATAGACAGCTTTGTGTTGTCTTTGAAAAGGAGTGCGAATGACGTAAATATAGACAGGAATTTGACAAGCAAACGTATACACTTAATGACAAAGAATCCTGAGAACAGGGTTGAATAAGATAGACAAGAAATTATATTTCGCTTTTAGTACATGTGTACTCCCTTATCGATTGTTCAGTTTACAGAGTTCTGTTATTCCGTTCATTACCCAGGAGGCCTCCATTTCAGATCTTACGCCAGACTCCAATGAATTATGAATACTTATTGGGACTGGGCTAAGAAATTAGTTATTGATTTCAGAATTTACTCACATAGCCACCTGTTTATTTATTCTTGCGTATCCATAAGTCTACTTAACTGCGCACCTTTAAACTATAACTTTTGGGCATTTGTTTCTGTGCCAGTATGCGTATTTGCGTTTGTTCGTATTGGGGATCCGAAAGACGGTAATAAACTGATGTTTCCTGCAGCTTCCAAAATTATGATGGCGAACATCATTAAACTTAGTAGCCGCGGATCTGCGTTAAAAAAAAGTAGTAAGTAAAGTTCCTTCAAGACCAATGAGGCCGATTGAGCCGGAACTTATCCCGGTTTCGGTAGCGTGAAGCGGAACAGATGATTTTTGCTTCATCTCCTAGACAGGACGCTAGTTTGTCGTATGTTTACTTCCCAAGCAGAACATGCCGGCAGGGCCTACCCAATTCGAACCTGGGTGGGGAAAGGAAAAATGGTATAAAGTGTCTTTCCCAAGGACACAACACTGTCACCTCCCGGATTCGAACCCTCGACTCTTGGATTAGGAGTCCAACACTCTAACCATTCGGCCACCGCGCCACTGGATCTGCGTCAGCTTTGACTGAAATACTTGTAGAATGAGACGAGAGGGTGCACGCACATAGTGCATGATCTTTGCTTCCTGTGGTTTTTGCAGACTGAGCTTCTTTATTCGGCAAGATGTCATTAACGTGCAGATACTTCACAACAATTGGTAGGGAGAACTATTCAACTCATTCATACGATCCCAGCTAGTTAAGTTATCAGTATCGCTACGGTCTCCAAACACCAATGGTATTCCTGGGGACGCAGATCATATACTCATTCATACTTGTGGGCCATACTGGAAAGAATCCAAAACCTCGCAATCATCCCTTCGTCTTGGTTACGTCCAGCGCAAGCTCCTTCCGGGCATCCATAGCCGGAACAAACTATGTTTTCGTTATGGAAACCCATTTTGTTGAAACCCATAACTCACTGATTAGGAGAGCGCAACATGCATTGTGCGCTCTAGGGGTAGGAGTAACAGGGTGAAACAGACAGAGAGAGAGAGAGAGGGGGGAAGATAGAGAGAATAGAAAGAGGAAGAGAGAAGAGAGAAAAGAAGAGAGAGAAGAAGATAGAATAAAGAATGTCTGGGAAGTAGGAAAGGGAAGTAAAGGGAAAGACTGAGATAGAGAGCAGGAAGACAAGGAAAAAAGAGAAAGAGAGCAAGCTAGCGGGCGGTAGAGAGAGAGGGCTGTGCGCTACCCTTTTCATGACGCGCGGTAGA
The DNA here is from genome assembly GCA_039654405.1 of Bullina lineata. Taxonomy (NCBI): domain Eukaryota; kingdom Metazoa; phylum Mollusca; class Gastropoda; family Bullinidae; genus Bullina; species Bullina lineata. The sequence continues at coordinate 1,157 of JBDFRD010211669.1, read as the reverse complement.
ATGCGTTAACGACATCCTCTCTTTACGACCCGTCGGTGGCCGCATTTGCAGCTGCGCATGTCAAGGAGGAGGCTGGCTGCAATCAAAGCATCCTCAAAAGTTACGAACTCGCGGGTTTACGTTTCAGACTGCGCCCGTGTGGTTCAGTCTTACGAGGTTTGAATTTATTTACTTTTGTCGTGCCCTTGCAGTAAACATTGGAGATTATTTCGTTTTGTGTCGTGGCACTGAGGTGAGTTTGTTCTGTTATTTAATCTTTTTTTTTTAGTTTGATTTGATAATGGGTTGGGCTTCAAGTACGATGTTCAACAACTGGTAGCGAGGAACATTTTTGTTTTGCTGAATGATATTTTTAAGTCATGAGGATGAATTTCACTGCCCCTTTAAATTCCGGATTGAAAATATAAAAATGTAATTATAAATGAATCCTATGACTACGATTATAACAGTTTAAATGAAACATTTTAGTTAAAAGAGTGTGCTGTTGTCGAGATAGTGAATCCTGGTTATTGCTATTTCAACTGTTAATTCTAGTGATCAGATAATGGTCTTTACAACAGCGCCGGAATTCACAGTTTGCTGATTTTTCGTCTTTTCCCTTCCAATCTGAATAAAGAATGAAGAAGAAAATGACAACACGTTGCAGAATCGATGAAAGAACGGTTTCCGAACAGAATTCAGCCCACGTGTATTAGCATCAAGCAAGTTAAAAGTACTTCTTAATTGGTGGCAAGTAAAAAAACACACAAAAAAACCCTGTTCTTCCCACACTGCAAATAGAATCTTTCTATTATCTTGCAGATCTTGGAGTTAAGCATTTAGGTTGTAATTCCACCTAAATAATTTCCACAGTAGATCCTAACAAATCGCAATGATAAAAACTGAAAAAAATACGAGTTTGCTCAGTTGTTACCATTCTCCTTGTGTTAACGTTTGAGTAATGGTGGTCTCTAAAAACTATAATTGGGGCAAAATCATACAACACTACGGGATTCAAAGGAAAGGATCTTTACTAAATTGTCATGGACAGGAAGAAAGCGGCGAAGGTGTCTGGCAATGGAGGAAAGGATGGGGTTTGGGGGAGGAAGAGGAAAAGAAGAAGAAGAAGAAGAAGAAGAAGAAGAAGAAGAAGAAGAAGAAGAAGAAGAAGAAGAAGA
>JBDFRD010211558.1:0-11588 GCA_039654405.1 Bullina lineata | reverse complement strand
TTTGAAATGCGTAGCCTCTGCGGTTTGTCCGGAAAAGTGACGCAAGCAAAAAAAGTTCCCAAATATATAATAGATTAGAAGTTAACCTTTTTGAATAAACATGCTCATAGGAAATTTAACTCAATATAAGAATTCTTTGCAAGAAGAAGCAACAGGATCCAAATGTCAGTTAGGACATGTTATTTTGTTTAGGTATAAAAGAAAAAATTCACATAACATATGTGCCAGTATTTTGTTTTTTTCAGGAAGCCAAGCAAGTACTACATGTCTCTGATGTCAAAGACTTTGAGGAAGTTCTGAAAAACTATGAGCACCTTTTCAATGTAAATGATAAATCTAAAGGAGGATCATTATATATTCAGTCCAAGGTAAGTTTTAGTTATGATTGTGATTTACAGTGCAACATGTATTCGTCGAACTCCGTGGGGCGAGAAAATGTGTTCGAGAAATACATGTGATGCCATTTTATCAAGGAAAAAAATTAAACAGTTTATGACTTATACCCCTTTATAACACTAGTGACAGTGACTTCAAGCAAATAATTAATTTTCTTTGAAAACTCTCACCAGAATGATTAAAATCGAAGTGGAGAAAGAATTTTACATGGAAAGGAAATGGGCGATAAAATTCATTGCATCTCAATTGCAATTATCTAATTTTAGTGACGTCCATGCGCTCTTTGTCTTTGGAAGTTTGTGATTGGTCATTGAATTGTTAGTCCACATTACAAAGCATATGATTGCATGGGATTACAATCGGTCAGGTGGGGAAAAGGGCAGTTGGGGAATGTTGAAGGACAAAGTGAAATTGCGATGATGATGTTCTTTCTCCGTCAGCGATATCAGACCTGATCAATGTAGAATTATAAAGAAATCACACATACTCTTTCTCGCATCATTGACTTTTATTGCACTCAGAATCGCAGTCCCAGTCTTCGCACCACACATGGGCTGAGTGAGAGGATGGAATTGGTTGGGAGATTATGCAATGTAAGCCCATAAATTGCCCGCAAGCTACAGTCTAAACAATGACATTACATTTGCAAACACTACGTGGCTGGTTTTATAACTTCAAAACAGCTGACTCGAACAACTGCTCGACACACTCATAAAAATCTACAGATCTAGCCCGATTGAAGTGCCCGAAAAGTGCGAACTGAAACAGGAAACTTCCGGATGTAATGGTTGGCTGGCAGAATTAAGGCCATAGAATCTGTGTTAAAGTTCGACAAATATGTGCAAAAAAATGAAAGAAAATATAGAAAAAAAGTTGGAACAACAACTTTTGTTCGAGGGATCCGTGTGTTCGATGAATGCATGTTTGATGAATCTGTGTTGCACTGTATGCAGGATGCTCATAAGTAGGGTAACACTCGCTAAAAAGAGTGGTTTTTCATTTCTGTAAGTTCATTCCTTCATTCTCCTCACCCCCTGATGGAGCTGAGGCGATGGGACAGACCATTCCACTTCCTCCTCTTTTGGGTTCTCTTCAGGTTCAGTCCTTTTGGGGTTTCCTCATTTCTCCTAATTCTTCAAGTTTTCAGTAGCTTGCCTTTTTTTAAATCTCTTTACTATGGAGTCCACCTTTGTACTTGGTGGAGCTAGGAAGTTTCTGGTTTCCAAAGAATCTGTCCAGTCCAATGCTACAATGTTTAAAAGATTGGGGTGGCAAAACTGTGACTGTCGTGCCAGACAAAATAACTCTTTGAACTGAAGACGACTTCGAGAAGTTTGAAGGAGTAACCATGCAAATGGAGATGATGAGGTTTCAGCAAGACATAGTGACACCCTACTAGATAAGAGTGATCCTTGCTTGGCTGCAAGAAATGAATTATCAGTCTCAAGTTTTTTAATGAATGGTCGCCTCTTTCATCTGAATTGAATCCTCGGACTGTTTCCTTCATCACATACTCTTTAAAATGTTTATGAACACTCATCACACCAACTGAAAAGCAACATGAAACAAGATTCTCTGAATTGACCAACACACATGCCACAGAATGATCCCAATTTCCCGAAGCAGATACGAGCATAATTTAAATTTGTAAGAAATGTTGAGCACCTGGAAATCATTGTCAAAACTTCAAGCACCTTCCTAGTGTTGAAGTTTGACCTGGCAGTAGCAGGTTTCAAATAAAGCTATTCTAAAGTTCAGAAACTCACTTTATAGGTGGTTTTTAAAAACTTTTACATTTTACAATTCAGGGTTAAAATTTCGAAAATTATTTCTAAAGCATGCAGTGCACATTTTACATCTCTGTGTTTCATTTGTTCAAATATTTGTTAAAATCAGTGTAAAAATAAGAAAGGTACTGCTTTGGGAATGGGTCCTTTTTTTTGTCTACACCCTGTACTTCCTCACCTTCTATTCCCCTTCAATAGGTCTTTTCTTTGACATTGTCCCACAACTCCTTATTCCTGATTTTTTTTAGTGCTACTTTATGTGCAGGGTTTGTCTCATTTTAGTCAAATGTTGGATCTTTTGTAAGCTAGATTTGGGGCACACTATTTTTCTAACCAGATTATAGCAGCACCAAGTTTACATTATTGAGCCTTATGATAAAAAATCATATAAGTATAAGAAAATTCAGATAGGAATGTAACAAATTTAATCTTCATTTTATGTTTAAAAATATTAAAATTTTGTAAAAAAAAGATTGCATTAATTAATAAATATATATGTCATTTTTTTAGAGGCAGTGATGATATGTCTTAACATAGTAACATTATGTTTAATGAAGTTTGTTCTTCAAATGTTAGAGTTTTGTACATGGAGTAATAAACAGGTTGTCTCACAAAGATACTTGAATATAATACTATTTGATATTACCTAAAGTGTTGGCATTCACTATACAGGAGGCGTCATTATGGATTTCGTCTAACAGAAAACTTGTAACTTTACTTTTCAAAATCTTTATTTATCCTCCACAAGAAGGTCTTGCACTGCAAATGTAATACAAATTGATTCATGTTAATTGTAAAACTGAGATCCAGATTCACTTTTTAATTTAATGAGCAGAATGCCAGTTAACCACACACAATCTTAATTCATCTTATGAGATTGGATAATAAGGAACTAGTAACTGTTGTAAGGAAATAATATGTCCACATTTTTCACAAGGAAAATGACTTGAACTTTCAACATTTTTGAAATTGCTTTCCTATGTCACTGTTACAGTTTAAACCCTCTTATTTCAGGTGGTCCGTGCAAAAGAAAGAATTGACATGGAGATTATGAACCAACAGAAGACGAGAGCAGAGGAAGCAAGAAAGTCTGGCCCCCAATCCTGACGAGAAGTTTTTGTTGTGCTGTGAACGTTGTGTATGATATGGATTGTTAGAAGATGAAGTCATGTACATATTGTCTGAAGAGTGTCTGAAGAGAAAAGGCAAGGGTGATTGTTTGAAAGAGAAAAGGAAATGGTGATTGCGTTTGAAAAATACAAGGAAAGGGTGACTGAATACAGGTGCTGTGATCTTTTGGATGAGTTGCCTTGTACTTTTGTAAGAATAACAAACTATTTTTGTTGCTTGTGTAATCAGCCTTTCGGTGAAGAGATAATTTAAAATGAAGAAACAGAAGGAGACTGACAGAAATAAAGAGAGCAGTGGAACAACTCAGTTGTCAGATTTCGACAGGAGAGCCACTTGAATGTATACAATTCTATGGGCACCTTTGATTGAATCCTGGTGAGTCAATTTTGATTAAACAAATGAAACTAAAACTCTGCAGCCTTGAGCTAAAATGGGAAACGGAATAAAATACAAACTTGCACCGTTACTGTTGGAAAGTCAGTTTTTCAAATGTGAATCCCCAGTCTGTTCATGTGATCTTGTTTTGGGTTTGGGCTCATGAGTACTAAATGAAGTTTTCAACACAGCCATGCTGTAGTCTGTGATGCAATTAGTAACTTGCTTGCTTTTTTGAGAGCATTCTCCTCAAAATCTAAAATTTTTGTAAAATCTGAATGAGCCTCATTCTCAAAAGATAAAAAATAAACCCATCAACAGATGAACCAGCTGGAAATAAAAGGAAAAAAATCATGATGAGACTTTTGAAATATCTTAGTTAGAATATTACACATTGTGCTATATTGACTCCCTTACAATGATTTGTTTGCTTTGATTATCAAACGTAATAAAGCAGTACAATGAATTACAAAGTTAGTTCGAATATTTTTCATGTTATTTGTGTACTGTGATTAAGGAAGTAACTAGGACATTAACATTTTTGATGTTGAAGTCAAAATCTCATTTTGCTGTAACAAAGCCATCCATTCAAGTTTGTTGTATAACACGGTGATCTTTTGTAACTTCATGCAATCTCAAAGATGTGAAGTCAAAACTAATGCTAGTGACACACACAGTCTGATTTTCAATTTTACTATTATTTTTTTTTTGCAGCATGGCTCATCGTAATACAATGATACATCATCAGTAATATTTTCACTCAATCTATGGAGATTGCAATTCTCATAAAGGCATTAAGCATAACGAATGTTCTACCCTGATTCTCTCTTTTTTTTTTTTCATCAAAATACCATGGAGTATTCTTACACGTATTTACACGAACGCTAATTAATTCATTCTCTCTAAGTAATTAACAAGTTAACCAGTACCAGCATTACTAGTGAAAATGTGAGGCAGCTATCAATTTAAATACAATGTATGACTCAAAATTTGCCAACATAGCTTGAATTTTGTTTTCGTCCAAATTTGTTGCATTGTCGCAAAAGGGAAGACACGTTTGGTTTTGCATTTTAACAGTTTCACAGAGTTGCAAAGCATGGACCACAGAGAAGCAGAAAAAAATGAATTGACACAGGGAGGAAGGCTGCCATTTTATTGAACATAACATCATCACATATATATGACATGTAAATGAATTTTAATTATGTTCCTAACCTTCCGAAGCACAACAGATAGCCAAATGAAGTAAATCATGAACAGACACCTTCTCAATTAACTTGCAAAAGAAAAAAAACTTCTAAGAATCAAGAAGTAAAAATTATATACTTGACAAAGGCTGATTTAATTACTAATGAACCCAAATTCAAGTAGTCATTGTCACTGCATTTTCAGCATTTTTTCCTCTATTAGTAGTACACGTAGTAGTATCGTTTGGCTACGACGACACTTCTAAATCGTTTGTGTCAATTTTCCTCTATTGTGAACATCGCTTTAACGTGCTATGTGAAACACATCTCGATTCGTTAGACTTATGCATGGCCCCTCCGCCTCTTTCCCTTCTCCTTGCACACATTCATCTACATAAACACGTGTCTTTTCAACAAAAAAATAAGCTATGAATCATTTGATTTTTTTTCTATGCTTTTATTACTCTACTCTATCATCTTCTTCGACAACCTCTCCAAACTTCACTCACTCAGCGCTTCTTTTGCCGAAGCTGTGAGTGATGCTTATACCACCACTGGGCCCGCTTTTCGAGCCGTAGCCCACGTTCCCGGACACACTGGTCTTACTCCCGTTCTCGTGAGACCACGTGTGGCTCACACCAGCCCCCACGTTCGTCCCTCCCGGCCCGTGTTCAACGCTGCCCGTGGTCGTCCACTGTCGCTTCTGCATTGGCGCCCCCTGGACAATGACTTGGCGGCGTCCGAAGGTGTGGCTCAGTGAGATGCCCCCGCTGTTGCTGCCGTACGGGCTGCGGTCCACGTGTCCCCCCAGAGTAGTTTTGCTGCCGTCGCCGTGGCTCCACGTGTGACTGGCACTCAAGCCCCCTCCGATGTTGTTGAAAGGATCTCTGTCCACGTGGCCGCCGTAGGTAGTTCCGCCGGAAGTCGTGTAGCTTCCGCTGATTCCCCCACTGGTGCCCGCTGGTCCACGGTTGACGTAAGTTCCCCAGGTCGCCTGTCTGTGGTCGATATCGAAAGCAAGGAATGAGGCCTTGTTTAAAATCGTAAGAGCGTCAAAAAATCATTGTAGGTTTGATATTTTGTAGTTTTAGTTACGCTGTTGCATTATGGCTGAAAATAAGGCGATAATCATGAATGAGGGACTATCTTAAATACAGTGTATTGCATGTTAGTGTTTATGGATTCCTTTCATTTATTATATACATGTATACACTCTGTCACTTGAAGGTTCGTTGTAATATTAAACATGATTTATGACACTCTGGTGAGGGCTGCGCCTAAAGTTCTATTTTGTGACAGACAGTCCTTTTGTTCTTGTACAATACCTTAACCAACAATGCCAGGAAGGAACCATTCATTCAATGCAGGTTGTACACATTCGATCTGAAAGAACTTCATTCTTATTTTCAAAAATACACATTTTGCCTGATCGCACTATTAGGCCTACAACAAAGCAATCCCTGTCTTTGACACATGACGCCAAAACACAAACCTTCTCTCGGCATCCTTTGAGTGGGCCGAACCCTGGAAGTCATCCAGTATAGCTACTGAGGCGTCAGCAACCAGCTTAATGGCTGCAACCCAGTTATAGGCAGCCGACTTGTCTACGTGAAAGATATAATAATATGCACAGTGAAAATCGAGATTGCAATGATTTAAAAATAACTGCGGGTATGGACCTCTCTCACTTGTCTTACCTCATTGTATGTGGCAGCTTTCCTAAGTTCCGCCGCCGCCAGCACATTCATGTATCGGTGGACCTTAAGTCACTTCAATTGCATAAGTTTGTGCTCTGCAATAACGCTTGCTACAATTGTTTTTGAAATGAAACGAAGATAATATTCTAACTTTTTTTTATGGAGATATTCTTCAGGGGCCGAGGAATAACGAAATATAATGATATTATTGATATGCCTCTTGTCAGGATGTGGTCTGTCTGCCTCGTATTAGGCGGAAACTCTCTGCTCTGTCGTTAAGGTAATCATTTCTACCAAATGCTATTGACACCTTGTAAATAAGACAGATCACACTTCTGAGCAGCTTTCACCAAGACTGATTTGCTCATATTGGTTTCTAAGAAACTCGCCAAACAAGCCAGTTTTTTCGACACCGAGAAATACTTTTGCCACCAGTCACAAAGAGTGCGTTTAATTGGCTTAGTCAGCGTGTTATATAACTTGTTCGATATTCTATTGCCTTTGTTTCTATCATCTATGCTTCTGTTGTTAAATGGTTGCTTACCCTGCAAAAGTTTGTCTGCCAATCTGTCAAGGAGTCTGACTGTAAAGTCCATCTTAGTTGAGTGCTTACTAAGAAGTATGTGCAAGATTGGGAAGGATGCGTCTATGATCATGTCTTCGACACGCTGCCAATGAAACAGAAAATGACGACATGCATCTGTAGCCAGTGGGTAAATAAAGTGTTTGCTTTTTGTAGGAAGAATGCAAAATTTATTGATTATATTTAATAATATATCGTTGTAACATTACAAATTCTATTGTTTGTTTTTTTTACTCATTTCTTTTATATATTTGGACTTATAAACAAATAAACATAGTGGTAATGGGCATGATTACTCAAATATGTAGAGGTTTCAAGTAAAATATAGCGACACAGCAATCAAGTGTTGTAGAAACTAAACAAGTAATTCAGAAAATAGCACTTTCCATTAATTTTTGAAATGACGCCCCCACCACCACCACTATCAACAAAAATATAATAATACACATAATAATAATAATAATAATAATAATAATAATAATAATAATAATAATAATAATAATAATAATAAGAAGAAGAAGAAGAAGAAGAAGAGGAGGAGGAGCAACAACAATGTACTTAACGGATGGAGCGAACAAGACGAAAAAATGAACCGCACTTTGGCATCGGTGTTCTTGTTGGCCTTGTCAAGGATTGACTTGGCCTGCTGCTTGATGTCCTCCATATCACGACCAATCTGCTTCACATCCACGGCCTTGAGGGCAGAGCTTACAGTGCTCTTGATCTTGTCAAATAGTGAGCGGATGGACGGTTCATCTGAGTTCCCAGGTCGACGCTTGTCGAAGATTTCGTGTTTGATGTGGTCGAATCCATGGTGGTACTGGGAAAGAAAAGTGTTAGGTCAAAGACAGTGACATTGAAGCATGGATACATAGAGACTGGTGTGAACATTGTGCTGTGATGTACAATGAAGATGCAAATACGTGGCTGCTGATCGTTGATGATCGAGGTCTGGGTTTGTCTTGATTCCGCGGTCCTGAGAAATATTCTCTATTCGTGCTACGTTTTTCCATTTCAACTGGTTATTGACAAACAAGTATGTACTTAGCAAGATCAAGAAAAGAACTTTGTACATCACTAAGAAGATGAGTTCATCTCTTGGGATGCTTGATTGTGAAGTCTGAGAGCCTCCTTTCGTGAAATTCAAACGATAAATTTAGGTTTATTTAAACTGTAGTGTATTGGACCGAACTAGCGGACGATCCACCGTCAAGCCTGGCATCCAGCAAGCTGAGGACAGAAGGGAGACCCAGTGAGAGGAGAAGAGGACCCGTCGACGGCAGAGGTTCCAGTCCATCCCAGGCACCCACCGTCTACGTGTACACCTGCAGCAAGTGCCTGCGGAGCTGCCGATCTCGCATCAGACTCTACAGTCACAGCTGGCGCGGGCTGACATCGGTGCAGATTCTCCATTGTCTCCCGAGACAGAAAGATGCCAACAATAACAACAACAACAACAACAACAACAACAACAACAACAACAACAACAACAACAAGCATATTGAAGGAGAACGGCTATTTATCATGGGTAGGCTGAAGCAACCAAAAACAACCCGTCAGCAATGCGACAATACTGAAACGATTGGCCTGCAAAACCGAAGAAGAAAAAACGAAAAAGAAAGTAGAGTAATATAAAATAAAGCAAATTACGTCAAGCCATCTGAGACATGGTTTTCGGAGTGCAGTTTAAACCAAAACCACATGAAGTGGCGAATGAACCAGCTCAATAGAACAAAAAAATAGGATAGATCAATGAAAGGGGAGTGAACCACCACAGCAGCAGAATGTAAATTTAAGACAGAGTGTTGTAACGTTCACCTCTCTTTTCGGTCTTTTCGGTCTTTTTTTTATTTAACTCACTTGTGCCAGCCCGCCAACGACGCCCAGAAGCATGACAATCAGAGAGGCCCTCATCTTGCTGGATTACCTCCTAGGTTAACAACTCCTCAGTGGTCAAGGATGGATACGACACTTGGTGATTTATATCCTGCCGGTGCGTGTTTTAATTATTTTTTTGTCACTATGAAATTCTTATTGCCGTGCTCTCTTTGTTTGCCTGATTTCATAGAACAAATAGTCTCTCTGAATTTTGGGTTAGAAATATTTGCAGAGCAGGTGTCAGATAAGCGTGCTCGACTCCGGAAACTGCAGCTGTTTTATCGGTTGCCACTTCATTTCAATTGATCTGTTTCCATCCGGTGTCGCTGCAAAGTAAAGGGCATATGTGGGCCACGTTTCAATTTCTCTGCCCGTTTTCTTAGTTTTAAAAATGAGCTATCAATTCCATCAAAGAACACTTCAAGTGTTGCTCAAAATTAATTCGCATGATTTGAAAGACTTGATTACACATATATATAGGCCTTCACCACCTTCGATTGATTTTTAAGAATTCGAATAATAAGGGCTGAGTTTTCATATGAGTTGCCGATGTACAAAGTTTTGAAGGTTTCGCGAAAGTAGGTTAAAAAAAAAAATTAAAGAAACTGAAGACAAACAAAAATGCCCATTCCCCCTCCCTGTACCTTTTTTCTTTTCAATACAAAAATAACAACAACAACAACAGCAGCATCAACACCAACGACAACAACAAGAACAACATCATCAGAACCAACAACACCAACGACAACAACAACAACAACAAAACGACAAATTATTCTCTGCCCATTTCAAGACGACCCTTTTTTAACAAAGATATGACCTGACAAGTGGCCCATTGGTTCTGAAGCTGGTTCTACATTGTATGTCTACGTACACTAACTTTTACCAGATGACAATGCGAACTGCTGTCATCAGAAACTACTTGTCACGCTTCACTTAATAACCCTCCCTCCTCTTAAACCAACGTGTACTCCCAGATGCAATATTCTTTCTGCTGCAAGGGAGCATCTCCTGGATGAAAAGTTCTAAGATCCCACTTGTCTAGTGGACAAGTTCACTGATGAGCTTCTCACTTCTCAGCCTAGCTGCCAGTATTGAAAAGTGTTGTTTTTTTTAAACATTATTGTATGCTACCTATACCATCACCCCCCCCCCCACCCCCACCCCCACCCCCCACCCGCCATTGTTGACTTACTTGCCTGATAATCTTTAGCTGTTCTCTACAAGCAGGCCTTGACTGTTTATGAAAAATAGACGAGTTACTTTTAACGCCGATTTTTTAAAGATCTAAAAGCAAGACTTTCCAAACAGCAAACCATGCAATGAAAAGGGTGGTCAGATGTTTTGCGTAGAAACATGGGAGAACCTTGTACAATGGTCATACACTATTGGAATCAAATTGACGTTTAACCTTCGTGAGCTGACGAATTTAGAATGTACAGCCGACCGGTTGATACTGATGTGAACTCAGATTAACTATGGAAATGCATTAAGAAACTGAGAAGTAATGAAGATGAACAACACACAACAGGGGCCCATCCGGCTAGATAAAAGGCCATTGCATGAAACCAACAAGTTTGTATACCTCGGCAGCATCATATCTTCTACAGGATGAGCTGATGTGGATATGAAATTCAGGACCTGCCTGTGCTACATTCTGAAGATCTGGTGGCCGGACACCATCTCAAATGGGAAGCTATGGGAAAAGACCAACCAAACGCCCATTAATATTGACATTAGAAAAAGGAAATGGGATTGGATTGGCCACACCTTGAAAAAGCCTCCGAGCAACATCACAAGACAGTCTCTAGACTGGAATTCACAAGGGAAGAGGGGGGTTGGAAGACAAAAGAAAACCTGGAAGAAATGCGCAGAAGAAGAAGCAAAAGTGGCTGGCCCCAGATGAAGAACATTGCTCAGAACCATGTCCGTTGGCGAGCAGTGGTTGCAACCCTATGCTCCTCCGGGAACGAAGAGGGTGCAGTTAAGTGAGTCATTAGGAAACTGAAAAAGTGAGAAGATTTGATTTGGCCTTTTACGCTTAATGTTTTAGTTCATAACACTTGCATGCTTTTACTCACAACACGTTGGAGTTTTACAGTTTAAACCATTGTCAATTAAGTGCACACGAATAAACGAAACTGAAGAATATTTTATTCTCGTAAACGCTTTGATGGTTTGGGCGCACGTGAATACAAGTTTGTTTTCCTTCCACCGCCGACTATCATTGATAAAAGACCAGGGGGAATGTTAGACGCTCGCATGAGCACTTGTGTGATGTACGTAGGTTGTCAAAAACTCACTAAGCAATGGATATAACATGACATAATATCCCCTGTATTACATTTTAAATGTGTAAGACATGAAGCTGTATGTTTTCTAAATATTTACAGGCAATTTACAATTTTTCGTCTCCTCTTTTTCGAGTCACCTTCTTTGACATCATCATTGTCACTAGCATTGTCATCATCATCGTCATATTCTTCTTCTTCTTCTTCTTCTTCTTCTTCTTCTTCTTCTTCTTCTTCTTCTTCTTCTTCTTCTTCTTCTTCTT
>JBDFRD010211447.1:0-11591 GCA_039654405.1 Bullina lineata | reverse complement strand
AGAGAGAGAGAGAGAGAGAGAGAGAGAGAGAGAGAGAGAGAGAGAGAGAGAGAGAGAGAGAGAGAGAGAGATCAAGATAATGAGAGAGAGAGATATCAAGATAGTGAGAGAGAGAGAGAGAGAGAGAGGGAGAGAGAGAGACAGACAGAGACAGAAAGAGAGAAAGAGTGGCTTAAAGAAAATGAAAGAAAAACTAAGCGATAGCATCTCACACTTAGTGAATATTATGCAGTGGTTACTTTACTCCTTGTAAGCTATTGTGCAGAGGCAACAATATATTTTGAAGGTTAAGCAGGGATCTAGAGACAGTGAAAGGCTTAGAGACTGTGTGATTATTTTTGTTTGTTTCACTTGTCATGTATCCCTGTTAATCAACTATCATTTTTCTACACAGGCTTTTCCCCAGAAAAATTACATATCAAATTACATATGCACAGTTAAGTTGGATATTGATGACATTCATTTCATTCATTTTTTAAGCTACATTGGCCCAATTGATTTAAGACGATCTCTACGGACACTGGGATTTAAGATTTCAAAGGAAGAATCACAACAAATGATTCAAGATGTCAATCTTCGCAACAAAAGGTAATAATTTGGGCTGAGATTATTCTTTTTTCATTAGTTCTAATGAATAGATAACATGTTAATTCATTTCATGATCTGTAAATATAAATGTCTATACCTCTGGTAATAGACAAAAATATAATGAAATCATGAGTTGGGTGTTGTGTCCCTTTGTGCTTTGCTGATAATAAAGGAAAAAACTTAAGCATTTTCGTAAAAATTCAAAAATTATTTAAATATGCGAAGCCAAAATCTGGAACACAGCTTCATATTGAAGCATATGTTGAAAGGTGATGCTGGAACTTTTGTTTTGCTCAATGCTAATTTCTTGTGAGATTTCACTGTAAAAATTTACAACAATTTTTTTTCTTTTCCCTGTATAATCACAGTGAAATTGACTTCAATGAGTTTCTGGAAATAGTCATAGATCGTCAAGGAGATACAAGAGACATCTATGATGAAATTCTAAAAGGATTTGAAATGTTTGATCATGGTAAGTCAAAACTTCATTGAATTGTTTTAATCTGTAAAAAAAAAAAGAAAAGAAAAAGAAAGAGCTTGAAGAAAAGTGGAAATGTTGAAGTCTAAGTAATAAATAATTATATTGTATCTAATTACAGACAATGATGTCTTTCATCGAGAAAACTGAACAAGCAATCTAAGTGAACAGAGAAGAAGTTGCTATGTCACTTTATGTTACTATGGTTGCTCTTTCAGATGGATCTGGTCACATCTCCCTAGAGAAGTTGCGAAGAGCCTGTAATTATGCAGGCATCAAGTTTACTCAACAGGAGCTGGAGGAGATGATGGAGGAGGCAGATGTGAATGGGGATGGACGTGTTGATCAATCCGAATTTATTCGAATCATGCTACAGACGAACTTGTTCTAGATGACCAATGTTGCCATAGTTGTAACCAAAGTGTTTCATTTTAGTGTTACAGTGGTTTCTGAGTATGAATCAGGCTTTTAAGAGATGGTTAAAGAACTTAGCTCTTTGCTGAAGTTTCAAAGGGTAGTTTTATAACCTGGGACTTGAGTTTGCATATGGGGAAAGTGAAGAGCAAGTGGAAGAAGTAGGCTTGGATAGATTGCACAAGGCAATGATGTTAATCAATAAATAAATATACTTTCTTCTTGTAAGACCTAATCAGTAGACGCTTACCACAAGAACAATAAGGTTTGTCGTAATTGATCTGTGGCTGGTCCCACTAAAATAATAACCTGACTGATGAGGCCAAGGTAATGGTTTTTCTTTTTCATTACATGCTTCCTGAAAATGATGCAAGAGAAACTCTGATGGTGCAGAAAAAAGAAAATATGTCTTAAGCAAATCAAGTTCTACATAAGAAGGCTTAGCCAGAGATTTCTGTATCGCAATAAAATGTCTCGTGGTCTTATTGTTCACAATCATATGTCATGCAATACATTGCTTTTTTTTTTATTTGTTTATGTTAAGATTCTGCAATGCATTTTAACACTGTACAATATGCTCAGTTATGATGTAACTCCAGTGTCACAAACTCAAATATCAATATTCTCATTTTCACCGAACAGCCTGTGGCCTGATGTAATGCCAAAAACCGAATGATAGCATTTAAATTTCAAACTATTCTTTCATAATTTGATTGCTTGTATATGACGTGTACATATTCAAATGGTTTCGTGGCTTTGTTGCCCATGAACATGTTATTGTAATGATTTCTAGTAAGTTAAAAGTTTTGTGAACCAATGTTGAAAGAAACTGTAGTTCATTGCACCTGGTGAACAAGACATTAAAAAAAAAGAATTGGTTGATACATGTTAAGTTGCTTTATTTCATAACATTCCACATTTCCATCATCATTCTGTTTTGAAATTTTGTGAGATTTTAATGTTTAAACAAAGTTGTCTTCAAAGAATTTTGAATAAAAGTTAGAGCTTATTCTGTTTTCAAAATATGTAATTTGAAGTGGTTGACTAGATATGTGCTAGACAGAAGGTTAGTCATTATAGGTTTTACCTTTCCAGTCGAATATATTTGCACTCAGCTCCCTCTTGAAAGTAGAAGAAAAATGTCAAATGTTATGCCTACTCTAAGGACACGTAACAATAATGTTTGGACCAGCATGGTCAGAATTTGAATCCAAGTGTTGCGAGTCCCACAGCTTCACCAGTTTGACACCAGTTATTGCTGCAACTTCCAAAATTAGTATGAGTGATTCATTCATCATTTAGTCATAACTCATGTATACATTCTGTTTTGTGTATGAAACTGTTACCTTTCTTTTAAATATCTTGCACTTAACAAACCCAAATGCACAGTGTGAAATTTAGAAGCACTACGAACCTTTATTTTATTGCTACATTTCATCTTCTGACTTAACATGTCCAGTTAATAACCTTGAGAAGCCATTACAGTGTAACCACAGCCAAGACCAAATTTAAATTACACGGCAAATGACTGTATGTGTGTAATATACGTGCATGAATTTATTTTATCTTTCCTTTTTTAAAAAGGAGACATACTGTATCGATATTTTCAGTTAAGAAAAATGTTGATGTTTGATTCTAGTTCTCTTTAGTGATTCGTGAGTAATCCTTGTTTCTGAAAGATTTATTCAGTTTTTCATAGGGTATGATTATTATAGTCAATAAGCATTTATGACATTTATTAAAAAAAAAAAAATCATTTACCAAAGCACTTTAAAAAGTAAAGTTCCTTCAAGGCCTATGAAGCCCATAGAGCCGTAGCTTATCCCGGTTTCGGTGGCATTGTGGAACAGATGATTTTTAAATCATCTCCTAGACAGGACGCTTGTCTGTCATAAGGGTACTTTACAGGAGGTATTTATCTTTGATATGCTTAATTGACAAGACAGAAGAAATCCTTTTTTTTCAGGAAAATTCCAAGTCCATATCTATACCCTGAGTTATATTGCCCTAATCCCTGAATTGTTAATGAAAACAAAAATGAAATCTTTATCAATTAATTAATTAATTTTTAAACATACTTGAGCAAGCGCTTAAAGAATTTTGTCGTTTGCCTTTAGGCACTTTAGCTATGGAAACATTTTATAACTTTTAGGCAATATTTTGTTAAATATTTCTGATCAGCTTTCCGTTTTTGTGTTACAGATAAAATATTGTGTCAGGTAGAATATGCATGTATTCAAATATTGTATTGTTTGATGAGTGAATAAAATGGGTTTGGAAATCGAAAAGCACAATTTTTTCCTTACAATAAAAAGTTGTATGTTGATGAAGAACTCTGCAATTTTGAACAGAGCCCTTTCCCAATAACCAAACCACAGAGCAGACAAAACCAGTAACCAAACCACAGAGCAGACAAAACCAGTAACCAAACCACAGAGCAGACAAAACCAGTAACCAAACAACGAAGCAGACAAACCCAGTAATACCAAATAACAAGACCGAACAAGCACAAGAGTTGTTTTATTTTTAATAAATATTTTTTAAAACAAAGATATTATTAGCATTGCCAATTTCAAGTCATTACAATTTACTGGGAAGCATTCACTGCAGAGACTGTGAACAAACTGAGAGGCATTCTTTCAGCTTATCATTTTAGGCAGGCCTGCTGGAAACTTTTTCCCTTTGTGTGTAAATTGAAAAATACATTTTTTTGACATTTATTTATGGCCCACAGAGAACCTTTTTCAACAACAGCTAATTTGAACTGCAGTTGAAGATAACAAGAGAATTAGATTTCAAATTGTTTTTACTGACAATGTATTAAAAACAAGTCACTACAATTACTTATTTACCCTTATGTCGAGCAGGATAACAACAGAGCATAGTGCAGTGAGACATCATCTCACTGGAAACTAGTCAAACAAATTAATATCATTGCATTTTGTAACTAGGATATATACAAGGGGCAGCAAGGAAATAAAAGAGACAGTAAAGCAATGCAATGAAAACCAGTGAAAGTATTACATAATATACATAAGGTTTCAATTAAACATATCTGTGAACTACAGCCTGTGAAAACCTGCAGGACCAAAACATTTCAAATTCACATCCAATATTAAAATTCGATATTATGTGTGCTGTCTCACACTGTTTCAATAATACAGTCAGTGGTTGAGAATCATGACACTTCAATGAAAACAACACAAAAACAAAGAACAAACAAACCCATGTTTCATAAACATAAGGAATGATATAGTGATACATCAAAATGAAATTCTTGTCAGAGGAATCACTTTGTACTAGATTCTACTAGGAATACTGTTCTTCAGGCCACGATACTTGAAGAATACAAAAATATAATCCCCCTATGTGTCTGTGACGTGTAAATCAAAGACAACAGGAACAGCTAAAGAAAGCTGGAGCTAACTGTTCAACTCGTGTCGAAATCAAATAAGTGAGAAAAAAGAATCAATTTGTTGGTTGTATTTTTTCTGCACGACATTTCTTTGTGAAAAAGCTGTTCCAAAAATGAAGTGGATCTCTATGAGCAATGACTCAAAAGTATTTCATAAGTCACTAAAGCACAGTTTTGACTTGGGTTATGTGGGTTTTTTTTACACCTGTTGCAGTCAGGTCTGATATGACCAACAGGCCAATTTGGATTCCAAAGTCAAATACATTTCCATGTCATTTTTTCTTCACAAAGGGGAATTGTATTGAGACAGCATAGCACTCATAAATTCAGAGAAAAACTTTTTCTCCTAGATTTATGATGATGCATTGGGACACAGTGAGAAAGTGAAAAAAAAATGTAATATCAAAAGTAAAAAGTACAGTGTGGTCCTTTTTCTCAGTTTGTTAATACAGCAGACATTCACTCCATGAACAAACACTGAAGGATGATGATAAAAAAAACAGGATCAATAATGGCAAAGATGAATGTTGTCATCAAATTATTGTTATCTACCAGTAAATAATCAGCAAAGGTAAGAAAAATCACCTTACCAGGGTATAAAGCATATGAGCGAGTACATAAACAATAAAGTGATCTAGTATGAGCTGCTCAAAGAAACTCATAGGATTAGTATAATCCAGTGCAAAACAAGAAGGGAATAAGTACATAACAAACATATGAAAACAGTAAGTACATTTGTTTTCCTCTTTATTCTTTCCTGATCATTAATTATTTGCAAAACTAGTTAAGTTCAACTCTCTGTCTTGTTTAAGAAAAACAAAGTCAAAAGTTCTATTTTCTACACCCTTTTGCTAATATTTGCTAATGTATTACTCACACACCCTTAAAGCTTGTCGTGCCATATACTAGTCTATTCTGGTTACAACTCAAGCCTTCTTCTTCTATGAAAAAAAAAGCATAAAACTCGCCCAGCAAAATGACATCACCTAGTATTAGGTAAGATTTAGTATTAAATAAAATTTATATTTTGATGACATTTACCTAAAATAAGTGATCCAAATAAAGGGAAACAAATGAATGAGTGTGAAATAGAATAATTTTATCAAATGAGATGTGTACTTTCAACTTTCACAATATTATACTATGCAAATAAGCTTTGCCAAAGTTTTAAACTTCTATGAAGTGAAAAAGAAAACAGTTGTTTTGAAATTCCAAGTAATGACTGAATGATAATCTTAACGAAAGATAAGGTCTATGCATAACCGACTTTTTCTTTTTTGGTGCAAATATGGCCCTCCTTATATTGAATTACTTTTGGCAGCTATCCAACCTCTAAGCAGATGAACTGAGGTGAGTAACCTTAAAATTCATGGGTCATAAGAAAAAAGAAAAAGTTAACAGAATAATAAGAGTTTGATAAACAGAAAGAAAAGAATTTAGCAAAGAGTTAACTCAATAACCAAGGCAATTTTGGTAGAGGATACTAGCAACAGAAACCTTTTTATAAGGTCTACAATACGATTTAATGACAATGCTTTGATAATTATTTAAACAATGTAAGTAAAGGGAGACAATTTATACATGTAATGAGTCCTTTTGGAAGGAGATTAAAAAAAAAAAGAAAGACACTGCGTCATAAGTAGAATAATGTCATATGTAAACTAAATATGTTGCAAAGATGTTCAGACAGAATTACTAATGAGACAGTCATAATTTCATGATCTGGAAACTCTTTCGATCTGAATCTGACAGTGTTTTATTTCAGGACATTTCTGCTTCTTTTTTCCTTTTTTTTTTTAATACAGATCAGATGTAACTTATTAACTTCTGGTCAAATATATATATTGATTTACGCTCTTACTTTACAAAAATATTGTCTAATAAATAATTCATTAACCATCGTATTACATGATAAATATGTTCAACATACAATGTTCTAAAAAGTTCTGTTTAGTTAATTTTTGAAAAGCTTTACTTGGCCATTGCTAAAATGGTACATACTTAAAGTGAGTTTCCCTCCTCTCTATGAAATAAACAGCAACTTCAGGACTTTTCATTAGCAACTGCCATTATTGACAAACTTTCACAAATGCCAGGGCCAGCTGTCCAAAGTGGTTCACACTCATTGGCATCACAGATAATTTATACATTCTCCCACGCCATAAGGAAGCACAGCGGAGACTTACTTTCATTTACTGGAGAAGTCAAGCAGATATCGACATAATCTTAAACCTTCCTATACCATTTCATTAAAGCTTGCATTTTCCCTTAAAGTCATCGATGTATCACAATTATACTGATGTTTTCCTAAAAGAAGCAAAAAAATAAACTATGGTACCACAGAAGTCATACTTTTAAAAAACTATTTGAGTTGCCATTGGAGAGTTCAGGCCTCTACTTTTTGTTCGTTTAAAAACACAGATTTTGTTAAAATGAGTAAAGCTCAAACATATTTATCAGTTTTTTTTTCATTTTATTGTGTTAACTTGCGATAACACTCGATTTGCTTCTATTTTAAATGATTTGTTGCATGACAATTACAAAAGACTGGCATTTTTTTTACTACAGAGACACTACCAGTACGCGAGAACTCTGTTGGCTATTGGGGTATAAAGTAATACTCTTTAGTTACAATAATATATACAGACTCAACAGACAAGACCACTCATATTCTTGGAATGTGTTAGATCTTGATGGCGCTGAAAACAGTCTATATTCAAAGAAAAAAGGCAGTCTTTGCAGAGACTCTATGAAAAACGGAGACTTGTGTTGGTCTGGGACACACGGTAGGCAAAGATATGTAGGAAAAAGAAACACAAAATCTTAAAGGTAATAATATGTCTTATGTGAATATTTTAACATAGACTGATACACTTAATTAAGTTTCTTGATTCGGATCAATCAAGTGTATCTTATTCAGAGGAGTGAATGAATTCTATATACAATAACAATTATACATGGGTTCAACAGACACATTACAGAATTATACTTCTTATTCTGCTTTGTTAGAACAAGTTAAAACATGAAAACATAAACAGATCAACTTCATTTGAATCTCCATTTTAGCTCATAAGCAAAGCACACCCTAGACTTATTGTAAGGGAAGAAAGAGAATAAAAAAGGAATGAGTTTAAGTATGGGTCCTTCATCCCAGTTCTTTGAATCCTTTCACTGCCAAATTAACCCATCAACGAAAAGCAACATTTGCTAATTGCCAACATTCCTTGGATCCTAATTGAAGATTTTACTATTAATTTACGCAATAGCCATCTCTTTTCCGTACAAAAATGAAGAACAAGAACTCCAAAATAATTTTTTTTTTAATCAAGTCTTTTCAATATTTAATTAAAAAATAATTGTTGTTATTGTTAGGATTCAACGGAGAGACAGATAGCTGGCAGTGAAAGGGTTAAAGATGGGCATGTCAGGAGATGGCAGGCTTGGTCCTACATCAGGCTACTGGCCACAGAAGCTAGAGAAGCTATAGAAGGTAGAGATAGTAGAAAAGATAAAGAAATTACAGAAGGTAGAGAAGTATATATTTTTTAAGACTTTTAATCAGGGTCCATTGAGATTTGAGTATGGGACCTCTTGATTCATCTGAACTGAGACATTGTAATAGTGCAATGAAACTGACCACTCCATAATGAAAGCACACGATTCAACAACATCTGAAATTTGATTTGAAGATCACATTGAAAAAAAAACATTTGTAAGTCATAACAGTACAAGCTGGAAGTGAAATAAAAAAGAAAACTAATAACAATACTCAAAACAAAATTAAATGTGAAAAATAAAACAAAAATTAGGCTGTACCTAGAATTGTTTACGAAACTCAGAAACAAGGAGAAGGTCGCAAGAATTCAATCCCAGACAAAATTATGCAGATTCCTTTGAAAGAGGGAGAAAGAATATTTCTGCATCTCTTTAGTTCCTGTTTAACTTTGGCGATTTAAGCCAGAGAATAATATTCTGCTATAAAAATACCTGTCGTCATATAGTAAAGTACAGCCAGAGATTACCTTCTCTTCTTTCAAAAGGACAAACATCACCACACAAGTTCAGTCTATTCTAACTCAGTTTACTGAGTCACAAGAAAACTACAGAATCTGTACATGAAATTGCAATGTTTGTCAGTTTTATACAATTTGCACAACCGTTATCGTTTTTCTGAATCAACAAGGAACAAGTCAAGAAAAATAAGAAAACAACAGCATCAACTTACTCATGTGAAAATTACTATATTATAAAATAATATTTATAAGAGAGGCACACAGACTATATATTCATCATCACTTAATTGAATCATTGATACTAATTGATGAAAAACAAACTTTATATTTATGATGGGAGATAAAAAAAAAAGCTATTTGTCTCTCCTACACTATTTTATTGGGGGAAAAGACATTTTTTTCACAGAAAATGTAATAAGGTAATAACACATGAACAGATTCAACTGCTAAACTGAATTACAGAAAATTTAAGATGAACAGGACTATACATTCTCAACTACATACCTGGTCATAAAGTAACATTTTCATGAGTATTGCACTCAT
Organism: Bullina lineata; assembly: GCA_039654405.1. Lineage (NCBI taxonomy): Eukaryota > Metazoa > Mollusca > Gastropoda > Bullinidae > Bullina > Bullina lineata. The sequence continues at coordinate 2,140 of JBDFRD010211447.1, read as the reverse complement.
CTGAGAGGTCCAAATGAATACACCATACAACTAAATAATGCTCTGGCCTTATAAGACATAAATGCGATAAATAAATCAATGCTCTACTGATTTCATGCCCATATTATCAGAGTACAGAACTTGATTTTTGGCTCTTTACTTTTCATTCTCTTTGTTCTTTTATTTTTTTTACTTCATCTCTCCTGTATATTACTTTTCCTTTTTTCTGCATCTTGCATTTATCTTTTTTAACTGTTGTCTTGCTTCTCTTTATCAGTTTCCATTTGAGACAACCTCTTTGTTCAATTTAAAATTCATTAATGAAACACTTCGTTTTGTTTTGCAATTATTCCTGTTTGACTTATTTTCTGATAATTTTGGGTTCACTTCACTATTTCCTATATTTCATTCTGAAAACTTTCTACATGCTTCTGAACACGATATGCTATATGAGAAAAGATTCACAGCCTTTTTGTAAAGTCAAAAGAATGAAAAAAATGGTCATAAGACATGAAATAAAGCTACTAAAATGAAACATTGAAGTGAAAAACAAAGTGGAACAAGAGTCATAAAAAATTAAATACACACAAGCAAAATATCAAAACAGCATTTTCTTGTTCTTAAAGCAGCGTCTCAAAAAACATTTTATTTTGCATTGAAATAAAGTTTCTTGTATGCCACATGTGGACAGCACATCAGCAGATGCTCACTGATTTAAAGCAGCTCAGACCTTCAGCAAAACATTTTTTTATACTCATAAGAAAAAAAAGCCATGTCAGAATGAAAAAAGAAGAAACACACTTTTAAACTCATTTCAGAGTATCTGACAAGAGGAACATTCGTTTTTCAAATTACACACTTGAATGCTAGGCAAAACCCAGCATACATTTGCTACCCTTTCTTGCCCTGGCAAAGCTTGATACTGGCAAGGACTGTTAAAGGATTTTGTCTGTTTCTCACATGTCTAAAGTCCAACTCAATCTAGCACCATCAATATGCATAGACGTTTTCTCTCTCAAGTCGTTTTCTTCAATCAGCACAATAGCGTATCTGCACACAAAAGCATTATCTTCTTCCTCTCTCCTTCCAAAAACAGTGGGGGAAAAAAATTAATTTGAAGGAAGAAAATTTTCATCACAGCAAGTTTGCTACATATACTTTTATAATCAATTCTAAAAACAGCTTTTCCTCCCGTCAAAAAATTAATAAATACATAAAAATCAACAAAAACTAAGATTTGTGTGTGTGAGGGGTGGGAGAGGGTGTACATGCAAACAGGCTTGTCTTTCAGGAGCACAGAATGCGTTTTGTCTTCACTCTCAGTTGCGGATGATCCCTGAGGTAACGACTGTTACATCCCGTACAGGTGGGTACTGAGGCATTTGGCCCATGGCTGCCATCTGGCGGGCTTCTTCTCTCCTTTTCTTCTTTTCTGCTTTTTTAACTTGCTTCAGTTTGCTGGCTGACATGTAAGTATGCTGAAAACAAAAGTGGAGAAATTATGTGTTGCTTGTCACTTTTCATGAAAAAAAAATTATCATCTCAGCAAAATATCTTATTTTATGATCTCATGTAATATCCTAAGCTTGTTTTTTTCCTCCTCCAGCGCTGAATTCTGAACTCATACCTCCAAATAAAATGTTCATAATAGTCACTATAAGAATACAATTTTCAAAGTATCATTTTGATTTTCTATCTCCTCCATAGCCCATGATAGCTGGGATGAAAAAAAAAACGATAAACACTTATTATTGTGGACTGACTTGGGAATTTTTCACACTGTAAACTATTAAAGGAAAACCTAATTGAAGCTATTACTTTAGACTGACCTTAGGAAAACATAACAACAGAAGCACTAATTGCCTTGGATTCATCTTGGAACATTTTATGCAGAACATTTGTAATGAACACAATCATCTACTTTGATCTTGGATTACGTGGCCACAGACAACAATTACAAAGAAGCTTTATGGAAATCTGGAAGATCTATATACAACCACTTCATACATTGAAAAAACATGAAGAAGAAGAAGAAGGAGAAGGAGAAGAGAGGAGGAGAAGGAGAAAGAGAAGAGAGGAGAGGAGAGGAGAGGAGGAGAAGAAGAAGAAGAAGAAGAAGAAGAAGAAGAAGAAGAAGAAGAAGAAGAAGAAGAAGAAGAAG
>JBDFRD010211336.1:0-11592 GCA_039654405.1 Bullina lineata | reverse complement strand
CTCTCTCTCTCTCTCTCTCTCTCTCTCTCTCTCTCTCTCTCTCTCTCTCTCTCTCTCTCTCTCTCTTTCTTCTCTCTTTTACACATCATCAGCTTGTTATCTACATTGTTACCTTATTTTCCCTATTGTGATCTTTAATTTGTTCCTTTCCTTTTCTTTTGCGCTTTGTTTTCCTTCTACACGCTATTCTCATTGATCCTTTCCTGTAGACGTTACAATTCACTAGACTCCCACGTCCTCTATCAAGCCCTACCCTACGTCTCGGCACAACAATATGACCATCTCAATTGCACCTAACGCCGGCACGGAACGACCTTCCTGTCTCTATCTCGAGATCTCCGGAATCAGTGCCCATTCCACAACAATGTAGGGCAGCCCCGCTGAGCGCTTAATCGCCGGGAGACAGTGCTGCTCACTGAGAGGCCCCGGCACATCCATTCGTGAGCCTCCCATCGATCTAGGCTGCACTGCGAGTAGCCGCAGCGGTTCACAACTGGCGAATTAGCCCGGAAACAAACAATCCATAACCCCGTTTGCCATGTGCGTAATCACACTTGGAGAGGCATTATCTCAACCAATACTCCGCCGGCATTTTCGTCTTGCGGGAAAGAAATGAGCGGAAAAAAAGAAGCTGGCTCGCTCGCTGATCCCTGGGTCAAATCACGTTGCAAAGACCAAAACAGGAAGCCAAAGACCGGCAAGTCATATTTCCTGCTTTGCCCCCTTGAGGTATTATTTGTTGGGGTTTTTTTTTGTTTTTTTTTTTTTTAGCTGTTTGTGTCCCTTCCTCCTCAAGTTTACAGCATTGGCTCTGCAGTGTTATTTCTTCTAGCGTATACTCTTCAGATTAAACTTGTACACGGAGATTCCATTTTTATGCCTTTAAGTCAATCTCTGTTGAGCGTCTCATGACTGGTGACGTACGAAATGAGCTGGATAAATAAAGAAAACCCTTTCGCTGCAATTTCCCGGATCAATGAAGCCTTTAGCCGTTTCGCGTCTCCTGGAAATAATCATGCCAAAATAAGTTTGAGCAGAAAATTTCGCTTACTAATAGCATATAAACTGAAATTACTCTGATCAATGGTTCTTTTCCCCCTTATACGAAAGAAGTGCATTACGTAAACTAGTTTTCATCAACTTATTGCACAGACATTGTGGACAAAAATCGATGCTTCTGCCTTTTTTTTGACGAATGTGAGATGGGAGTGATTTTCGTATCCAATGCAATTAGCCAATGGAGAAGGAATTCTGATGTTACTGGGGACATAGACCCTGCTGTTATTTTAAAGTAAAGCTCTTTAAAGAATCCGATGAAAAGCTTACGAAGATAATATGCACCAAGCATTTTGGGTTATATTTACTTAAGTGGCTGCCAATATCGGAAACCCACCGTGAGAATTCCTCGAGGCAAAATAAATTGTGCTGTTAGCTTCGCTAACATATCTTCTTTATACAACTGCTTTATACTTTAAATACAATCATTAAATATAGTAAATTGACCGTGAAAACGTTTTCGTAACTATATTTATAAATGTGTGAGCTCAGTACATGTCTGTTATCAAGGTACAGTATAGCTTCCCTATTTTTTCCACAGCATCCGTGGTGTACGCTAAATATTAAAAACTCAAACTCATAGTGTTGAAATCACCTTCATTGTTATTGACCTAGAGTGTAATAACCCCTGCTGTTATAGATTATCAATTCATCATCATAGTTGACAGAGACTGCAACCATCCTTTATACTGTGAGACTTTAAACTACAGTGTTGGTAGATGCCAGCTTAAATTACAACAGATCTTTTGTCCATTAAATGAGTTAATGAGTTTTCTGATCACCAAATGCTTTTGCCCTCTTCTTTGACCATATGCTTTTTCATCATTCCCTTGTAATTTTCTATTCTTTTGAGACACATCATTTTATTACAATCCCAACTTCTATGGCAACTGACGCTCTAATCTCTGAAACTACATGGATTTCTTTCCTATCAATATGTTTTCACAGACTGGGGATTTTCTGCCTTTTCCGCGCTTTCGTGTCCCCTTGATGACTCTGTGAGTTGATAAACTTAAGATTAGGAGGAGGAGGAGGAGGAGAAGGAGGAGGAGGAGGAGAGGGGAGGGAGAGGAGGAGAAGGAGGACGTGGAGGAGAAGTCTCTAAATCTGTCTTACACGAAAAAGATCGCCACAACAAATGTTCAATGTTAATAAAACCCCTTTATGAAGTACGTTGTGATGATCTGAAGAACATTAAGGCCAGCTATATGTTAAAGAACTTAACTCGGTCGTGTGCCTTGGGCCTCTGTTCTAATAGTGTTCTAAAAGACTGAATATGGCCTATGAGAAAACTATCTTTGAACAGACGTTTGTAGTTTCATACCTTCCTGATATTTTACAAAGAGACAATATAATTATCTAAAGGCTTCTTTGTTGTGCTCTGGTCTCCTGATATTGGACATAAATTAATGGAGTATAATATGCAGTTGTCTTGAATTTTATTTGTTTTCACTACCACAGAATCCTTACTACCACTAATTATTATTATCATCAAACTTTGCATCGATTCGTCCTTGTGAAACCGTTTCAGTCCTTGCCTATCGACCAGCTTGGGTATACTGCTACGCCTTTCTTACGTTGCACTGGTGCGGCCGTCCTTCTTTACGATTCAATTGTTAATTTAATCAGCATGTCCATTCTATACCACAAGTTACATAATAATGGTCATACAGGCCATACTCTCTATATCCAAGGACCATATACATTATTTGATCAATTTTGCTACTTCTATCTGTTTTATGTCATAGATTATCACAATGTTACTGATACGTGTACATTTACGTAATGCGGTAATAAAATTATTGTTACCTTTTCGGTAATAAAGTCCCATTTGTCAAGCTGAATCCTCTGTTCATTCGTTTCTTTATGTCCATGAAGGATACGTAGATACACCCTCGAGGATTCATGTAACCATTTGTTGGACGTTGTCCTTTATGTGATGGCTTTTAAGCGAAGACTATTCGGGGAAATGGTCAATGATGCATGGTTATTACTGGAAACACGGAAAAAGGAGAAGGCGGCAGAACGAGCTACGCTTCTTGAATGTAAATCATTTAATGATAGCAGGAAGCTATAATAGCGACCTCTGGAAGAGTTCCCTTTTCCTTCCTTTTTTGTCAACGTAGATAATCTAATAATGTGTCCTGAACCAATTTACAACCTCATCATGTTTTCCAATGAAGTCATCGTTAGCAGCAAAGTCTCTGAGGTAGTAGCCTAAAGACTTGAGGTCTTTGCGCCCAGAATAAACATATATCGATTCATGTGCTCAGGCCAGTAAACGTCTCCACTTTACAAAGAACTTCGCATCTGGAATCGACAAGGGGGCGATTGGTCAATGCTTCCAAGTTTGTCTTAACTCCCCCATTCTCGTTATGACTCGTGCACAAGAAGTGAAAGGAAAGTCATTAGCACAAAAACGGCGCCGCATTCTTTACAAAGCGCCACTGGTGTAGCCCAGAGCAAGACGGATATAATTTAGTTGTTCCCCGGGGTAAAAATCATTACACGGCTGAGGTTTTGTGCATTAGGAAACCTCATCTGTATATATTATAGCTTTGTATTCTCCATACATCTCGGCAAATCGATCGGCGTCGACTGCCACTTTTATTGTCATTGTGCAGAGAAAAGGAACTACACAATGAGTCCAACGTGCAGTATATCATTTTTCAGAGGTAAAATATGATAGGAATTAATCCCTCTCTGGCTTTCAAAGGGAAATGTATGTATTCCATTCTTTTTAATGCGCATTACCACGCTTTACTTATGTGTATGTGTGTGTCGGAGAGAGATAGAGAGTCAGGTGAATAAATGAAATGGAGACGGGAAATACATAAATAAAGATTCAGATTGAGAGTGAGAAATAGAAAGAGAGAGAGAGAGAGAGAGAGAGAGAGAGAGTGAGAGAGAGAGAGTGAGAGAGAGAGAGAGAGAGAGAGAGAGAGAGAGAGAGAGAGAGAGAGAGAGAGAGAGAGAGAACTAAGAGAATGGAGGTAAAGAAGGAGAAAATGGAAAAGAGCCTGAGAGGCAGAGATTTGGTTTGTCTGCCATTAGATCTTTTTGTTATAGGATAGTGAAAAAAACATGTTCTGCACAAATTAAAATTGGCCTGCTTTCAGTTTTCCTTTTTTTATTATTATTATTAACCTCAAAAAATGTCATCTGGAAAGTATTATTCCTGAGGAGTTCTTCAGTTTGTGATTGTCATAAATTTGAAATTACTATGATTTTTCTTTTCTTTTTTTTTTTTTTTTTTTTTGTTTGTTTCTTATCGGAGTACTTGAAGAGAATGTGAAATATGGCATCATCTATTGGTCAAACTTTTGTCCGCCACCATTTCAAGATGATACTTAAATGCAAAGTCTTCTTACCGATCCATACCTTCTAGAAAGATTCACTCATGGGGTTTTTGCCATTTGCTTCATAATCAGAAAAATTATCACGTAAGCAGTCGTTCAAATGCCACGGGTAAGCATTATATACGCTGACCCTCGTCCGTATTCATTAGCACACAAGGCCAACACAAAAGAATCTAATAAATTATGCCGTTCATGGATCCTGTTCCACTGCTAACGTTTCGCGTTCCTTTCTTCACAAAGCCATTCCATTTATCGGAGGCTGTTACCTCGTGGTAGGAAGCTGAAAACAGCGGCTTGATCGATACAGACTGACCGAGACAGCCTACAGTGGACCATCATGTTCTGCAATAAACGCCACCACATCGGCGCAGTTATAGAGAAATAACCACGGACTTAGGGCGGCTTTGGCCTCCACGAAGAGGCTCATACCCAAGCTGCTCGACTGGCCAAAAGCAGGGTTTGAAGACTGTCTGAAGATCCCTAACATCCCCATAAGGTTTCGGTAATTTTTGCCATCGGTTGGCCACGATCTGGAAAAAAGATAAAAGAGCAAAACTAATCAGAACGGTCTTAGATTTTCATTGTGGCGGGATATAGTCGAGCTATGCGACCAGAATGCGCATTACGTTTCTCGCACGCCTTGGCCTTAGAATGTACGCGGACTGATAAAACCAGCAGAAGGACTTTCCCTCTTTTCTTGCGTTCTTGTATGAACGGAAAAGAACACGCCATTACATAACTTTGGTTATTTGGATAAAAGACTGCCTTTTGGGGCAAGTTGATAAGAATCTACATTTACCCCTTTCACTGCCAACTAGCTGATTCCCAGCAAAAACGTCGTTTTTTAATGAGATAGTGAGAAGATCTTGATTTGGAAAAGCTTATTTCAAGTTCTTTTTTTTCATTATAGTGTGGACAACAAGTGGGATTATTTTTAATTAACATTAAAGAATGAAATTTAGTTCAAGCGAATTGACACTATTAATGTTGGCAATTAGCAAACATTGTTTTTCGTCGATCGGTGAATTTGGCACAGTGAAAGGGTTAATGTCCTATTCATTCTTGCTTGCAATTTTTGATTCATTATAAACCAAAGATAGTACTATTTCCAGAGCGCAGGGATTGAATTCGGTATTTCTGGTATCTCATTTTCATTTTCAGTTTCTCATTCATTTTTTTCTTTCGTTGCAAATAAGCCCTAGCTTACATGGCTTATTTTGGGATGAATATCTCTATTTCTGTACTCGAGTCTCTCTTGTATTTGTGTTGATCCTTGTTTTGTTTTATTGCGAATCGTTTTCAGCTACATTTAACGATGTTATGGAGAAGCAAGAACATAAACATGGACGTCAAGATGAAACTCAACACGTCACGTGCATCATGTATCAATCAGATGGAATGTGTGATCTTTATAGACGAACTCTGACTAAAAGCGTAAAATGGTAGAAAGTGATTCTGGTAATTATGATTTAACAACCCAACCCTAACCCCTATCTTAACATTGAAGATTATTTACAGTGCTGTGTGGTGTTGACATTACTTCATATTCCTTAACGGTCCTTAAATCATATCAACATTAATTCTACTGAGCATGAATGTTGATTTTGTTAGGGCACTTAAAGTAAAGTAAAGTAAAGTAAAATTTCTTGAAGCCCAATGAGGCCCATAGAGCCGGAGCTTATCCCTGTTTCGGTAGCGAGAAGCGGAACATGATTTTTACTTCATTTCCTAGACAGGACGCTAGTCTGTTGTAGGTTTACTTCCCCAGAATATACCGGACTCAGTTCGCACCTGGATGGGGAGAGGAAAAATGGTGTGATGTGTCTTTGCCAAGGACACAACACGGTCACCTCCCGGATTCGAACACTAGACCCTTGGATGAGGAGTTCAACGCTCAAATCTTCCTATGACCAAGACAAGACATGCGTCTGTTGTAGGTATATTTCTCAAACAAAATATGTGGAAACCTACTTCAGGCCTAAATGAAGAAGAAAGTCGTGTAAAATGTCTTTTGTGAATGCATAACACCGGCTCAGAACACCTAGGACTTTATTTTTTCGACGAACATCCTGACCATTCAGCCACGACACTATTAAATTCATCAGACTAAAACATAAAACATCTCTGCAAGTGGAAGCCGCTGAAATACCTGAAATGAATCTCCTGCACACATTCAAATTTGGTTTGACAGAGCGCGTTATTGGCGCGTTAGGCCATCACTCTCTTTAGCCAACCCCTTCCCTTTGCCTTTAGCAAAGGAACATATCTGCTCACAAAAACGGTGTTGGAACAACACAGCATCTTACAGACTCGGTCGATGTAAGAATTATAGATTCTCATTACGCTTATGATATAAAGCAGACAAAACCAAATCGCTACATAGGAAACAAAGGCACACAAAGCAAATAAACCCCATGCTATAGTTATTGGTTTTCTTGTTTAACTTACCGAGGTGAACGCGGTGCTCTACGACTCGCGCGGCGGAGAGTAAATGCTTTTCTCAAACATTCACAGAGTGTTCCATAATGACGCACAAAAGTAAAAGTCCGACCCTTGGGATTGCTCGTACTGGTGCAAAAGAATAATGTTTTGTGGACATGCGTTTGATGAAAACTGTGTAAATCTATTATACTCACGATAACGTTAAAAGAAAAAGCATACCGTATTCCCAATATTATCTGTCATCTTCTTATAATTTGTAACATTAGAAGTATCTTATATCCTTTGATAGCCCCCTTTTTATGCAATCTGTAAGCCTTCTTCCCAACTCCCTAAATGCAAAAAGAGAAGAACACACTCAAATAAAGATTACAAATATGCAGTTTTCAGTAGTTCAGTGGTTTAGATATATCCCTGTACTCTTTCATTAGCACTGTTCATAATCTATTAATTTTCTATTGGTGGGCAGGCACAATGTGATTGTGTTTGTCTCCTGTAGCCTTTGAAGACAGAAATGTCGATACATTTCGTTTGCAGTTGCATAAACAATTAAACGCGATACTCCTTAATACTGCGTGATTGACTGATTTTTTTATATCGTTTGTTAGCTTTAAAGCATCATGTATCAGCCCTTTAATTAAACGTACATAAAATGAAACAAGACAAGCAAACAACAATTCAAATTACAAAGGAAAAGAGTATCTGATCTCAAGACAAAGACGGAGACAGGTATGCTTTGAACATAAAATTAGCTGAACAGAAACGTTGACGAGATTTATACTTGTTAGACATCGAGAAAAAAATCAATGCTCCAGATGTGCCAAGCAGATTATGTTACACCGTGCAGTTTCTCTTTCACACAAATAGAAGAAGCTATCCCAAAGAACACAACAACAAACCAACGCTTGACATTCTGTTTTAGGGTTCACACAACAGACAAGCACTACAATGACATGTCCTTAAATCTGGACGTTATGGTAATGTGATTTTGATGCAGCTTGGGCAGTGCTTGTCTGTTGTTTGAACACTAAGACAGAAATGTCGCGCGATTGTTTATTTTGTATTTTTAGGAATAGCTTTTATCTGTTTTAAGCAATTTTCATGTTTCAGATTCCCTGCAGCATTCATCCACTTGTTTATATATTTTAGAAGTGCATGTTTGTGTATGTGTGTGCCGCTGCGTGTACGTGCGTGTAAAATGGTGGCAAGAGATATAAAGGCGGCGCTAATTAAAACAGTAAAATCAACTGCGTATAAACATTTCAATTGGGTAACGAGAACAGAGATTTAAACGGGTTCAAAAAAGAAGTATAGATTTTTCAAATGATTATAGTCAACAAAAACTACACCAACAAAAAAGGTAATAACTACTAGATCTAGATATATGTAGTATTTTATTTCCCATTGAAATTGAATTCCACCAGGAAAAAAAAATTAACAAATACCGTGATTAACTTACTAAATATTTCTCCCTGGCAACGCATTTGTCCGTAAGTGCCAACAAATGTCTTTAAAAAAAAGCCAAGTTCTGTGGGCGCATAGATGAGACATGGATGGAAGAAATCTAATTATCAAATTAAATGAAAGAACTGGGCGAGCACAGATGTATAAATAAAAGTCGCTTAAGCAAGCTGCAGTTTCCATTTCAGGCGTTATTGTTGCGAAAATGAACGTTTTCTTTAATTTCTATAGATCTATGTCGCTTTTCTTTAGCTAGCACGAGCAGAAGGCTGAAGAGAAGGATAAGGGGGAGAAGACAACGAGAAGGAAGAGGAGGAAGACGAGGACGAGGAGGACAAGGAGGAGAAGGAATGGGAGAGGAATAGATCTATAACAACAATAAGGTGGAGGTTAAAAATGCTCTTGTGAAACACGTTTTTTTTTCACCTCCAAAGCAAATTTCATTAATAACCAGCTGATAGTTCAAATTATTTTATTTCTCATTCTGCTTGATAATCCATCATGTTTTCCAATCTGGTAACTATAAGATTTTAATATCATTCCTTTTTTACAGAAAATCAAACTATTCCATCCAAAACCAAGTCATTACAAGAACTACATAATACCATCAACTTCGACTGTTTCATGCAGAGAGTAACGCAGATCATGCAGATAAATCCATCAGAGCAAATGTAAAAATAAAAAAAAAGATTTAAAAAAACAAACCAACAAACAAACAACAAGCCAACCTATTAACAAAGTCATTAGTGTATTGATTGATTCCCAAATAAACCTGCGATGCAGGGCCCAGCGGGGCTGTTCCCTTCGCTGCCGTTGGACAGTCTCTTTAATTCAGGGACCCATTCCCCACGGGAGCACACAGGTGCCAGCCGGCCAATCCGTTGCTTGTCACTCCATTTGTTTGCAGCTCGTCCGTTATCCCCAGCGGGTTCCCTGGCCGCCTGGAACAGATGTGTGTGCTCCAGAGCTACGGGGCGGGAGAACTTCCGTTACAGAATAATCGGCAAATGGCAAGTACTGAAGCAAGGGTTGTCAAGCGAAAAAGGGATGACCAAAAAAAAAAAAAAATTAAAAAAAAACCCCACACGTCAATGAATTAAAGGATTTTGAATGATTAATTTTGTGTGTGTGTGCGAGTGTGTGTGTATGGTGTTCGGAAGGGAATAAATGGGGGAGGTTGTTGTGGGTCGTGATAAATAAATAAATTTGATTGATTGATGTTGTTGTCGTTGTTGTTGTTGTTGTCATTGCTGCTGCTACTGCTACTGCTGCTGCTGCTGCTGCTGCTGCTGCTGCTGATGATGATGATGATGATGATGATGATGATGATGATGATGATGATGATGATGATGATGACCAATGTTGCATAGTGCTTGTCCTGAATTTTGTACTTGTTCTCTTTCTATTGTTATTACAAGCATAATTCCCCGTTCTACGAACGGAACGGATGTGTGATGGATTGAGAGTGAGTTGGTCGTCGCTACAAACGGAACAATTAGAGGAAGTAGGCTTAATAGAGGAAGTAGTTCGTTTTGAAATTGCCTATCGATTTTTTTTCTTTTATTATTGTGTATTTTTTGTCAAATTGTAAACAAACATTGTTATGGGTAAAGATGATTGCTACGGAATGCGTTTTGTAGGTCCCAATCAACATGCCAATTCTGACTGCATTTAATTTCTTCGTTTTTAAGCCCATAGTGCCATAAAGTTTGGGGCTTAGCGCCATGATAATAAGATTGATGCAGTTGTTTAGTTTACTGCTGCAGTTTTTACTTTGTAGGAGGACTTTACAGATGAACACGAAGATCCCTTGATTATACTACCGGTAAAAATAAATGACATACAACAAGAGTGACACAGAGTAAGAAAGCTTCACATGAGATGAACGTTACAAGACAGGACCATGTGAAGCTCCCTTACTCTGTGTCATTCTTGTTGTGTGTCATTTAATTTTGCATATTCAGTTTCACAGCAGTCCTCATTTTTCTTTATTATACACCAGGTAGTTGTGCAGCTGTTCGTGAAAGCTGGCAACAGAAATTGTCTTGAAATAAAAACCTAAATTTGTGTACACGCAATGAGAGTTCGTACTAACAATAAAAGTGATGTATAATCTGCACCAACGATAAATATAATTTTGTTGTTGTTCTTTTGTTGTTGTTTTGTTGTGGAGATGATGATGATGATGATGATGATGATGATGATGATGATGATGATGATGATGATTTTAAGTGTTACTTGTCCAGCAACCAAAGATACGTTTAATAAAATGAGCCCAATATTGAAGAATAGGAACATGCACACAAAAATTAGAACAATGACATCATATGTATGGTCTGTCCTCTTATATGGCTGCGAATGCTGGAACATCTCCAATAAGACAAAAAAGGAACTGGAGGCTACGGAAATGTGGTTCGTAAAAAGATTAATGAGAATATCCTGGACAGAAAAAAGACCAACGAAGAAGTTTTACAATTTCCAGGGGTGCAGTGGACACTGATGAAAACAATAAGAAAAATACAACTAAAGTTTTTTGGCCATGTCAGCATATGCACTCTGTCTTACTGCGTATTAGAATGGGACAATGTGAGGCACATCAATCAAATTACGTACGTACTTCTGATTAGGAAAATAAAACTAAAATTGTATCATTTGTATTGATTTGCTGATAACTGCTTCGTGATTCTATCACCTTTGATGGTCAAACCAGATCAAAGGTCGCATTTTGCAATGCAGAAAACGTCATTGCTCCTATCAGTGGACTTTCACCACGTGAAAATACAGGTCATGCTTAAGATTGTGCAAAAAAAGTTCTGTACCCCTTGATTCTGGCACCTATATATCTCGGTTTATGGAGAGATAACATAGGTAAAACTTCAGCAACACAGATATGGCTACTGATAAATAATGAATAATAGACCACACCGTTTAGCGTCAAGGCTCTTGGAAACTGCAGCCTCGACACTGAATCGATGGCTGGTCGATAGGCGCATTTTATCAGCTTTAAGCAAAGGACATCAGTACCGGTATCACAAGTGCTTGTAGCTGTTCGGCTTGGATCAATGCAGGAGTGCTGTAGCTTTCCTGGATCCGGAAACCATCAAAGTCGAAGACAACTTTTGATACCAAACACGCAATTGTTTCTGGTAAATAATATGTTTGTTAATTTTTGTTTATATATGGCTCTATTCGCAATTGTGGTGGTGGTCATCATCATCATCATCATCATCATCATCATCATCATCATCATCATCATCATCATCATCATCATCATCAT
>JBDFRD010211225.1:0-11596 GCA_039654405.1 Bullina lineata | reverse complement strand
TGATGATGATGATGATGACGATGATGATGATGATGATGATGATGATGATGATGATGATGATGATGATGATGATGATGGTGGTAATAATGGTGATGATGATGATGACAATGATCATGATAATAATGATACATGTAATAATAATATCAGAAGTTCAAAACTTGAATAACATTATTATGTTTATGAGCAGATCAATGTCTTGGTGACTAGAAAATAATCATGAATGATATCTTCACATACAGACACGACCAGGTATAACCGTTCCTTCCATGTGAAACAGATTCACTTCAACTTGAAGCTCATCTTTGAATTTGCATTTTATCTGCTTTAATTAACGAGATACCTGCTAAAATGAATAAAAAGTAATTCTTTCTTTTATGCCCTCTTTTTACAGCTACAAATGTCTTTTTTGATTTTAAATGAAATAGACTACAGTTGTGAAAAACAAAGACACCAATAATTTATAACAAATTCAGTAAATCACAATGAATTACAAGCAAGTAATTAAAAAAACATAATTTAAAAAAATATCATTACATGTATTTATAATTGCCATAATGAAATCAGCTGCACGCTGTCTTCAAAATAATGTTTTAAAACAAAAAAATGCCTTTCCAAAAAGTTTTAAAATGATAAAGAAAACAAAAATCAAGTGCATGCTCATACTAAGCAAATATAGGTTCAGTTTGTAGACTTGCATGAGTGGTACTCATATTTGTCACATTTTACATACAATTATATCTGAGATTTCCAAATCTAAACTGACTACCAAAAAGTCCAGACCCGGACATGCATCTCAAACAAAATGTGTGTATGTTCCTCTTCAACAAATTCATTGCATTTTCATTGAATAGTATTCAATTTCTATTCATATAATATTTGATAAAAGAATAAAAGCACATTAAGATTTAGAGATTAATGACATTTGCAAAGAAGGATAATAAATAACTGAAAGACAACAATGAAAAAAATATCCCATCCTACAAAGTTAATATAGTTTAGCGACCATAAAAAATGTATGGAAAAAGTTATGTAAAACCCATCATGTACATATAATAGAAGTGTACTTTTGTTAAAATAATTTGAAACTTTTTCTTTTTTCACCATGTAGTATTATAAGTACAGAGGACGGAATAAGCTTGTTCAATGATTATTATGTAGCAGGGCTGCAAGATAATTCATACTGTTCTACATTGGAATATCAGACCTGACAGAAACAGGACTCGAAAACAGACCATTAATAACCTGACCAAACAACTTTTTAACAATCATAACACACTTCAGCCCCTGTCACAAAGCATTAGCTAGATATTATAATGAACTTCGTTGATCAAAACTTTTTGACTGTTAAGAGAATCCAATACAGTCATAAATCACACTGTGACAAAAACTAAGACGGTAAAAAAACACCATCCCCTTCCCTCTCCCTTCCAATGTAAGCTCTCGCAGCAGCCCCACGTTCCATTTCAAATTCCTGACACTTTTTGTCTAAGACAGATTTGAGCCATTCTATGAGATTTCTCCAACCACTTCAAACTACATAAATACCCAGACATAGTAATACAATAATAATCAAAACAAACTTTCATCTTCGACAGTTATTTCAGTTCTTACTTGAATGCCCTCCTCAAGAAAAAAAAAAAAAAAAAAAAAAAAGAAAAATATTCCAAGTGGAATTCTGAGCTAAGTTTTAGCATTGCGATACAACTTTTGGCCTTTCAAATTAAAACAATGTCACGACTCACAACAACAACTCCGAGCATTGAGATTGACTCCCCTACAATTTTACAGTGTTCAAGTCATGCCCTATAATCCCTTCTCCAAGATGATTCTTGTTATTTCCACATGGACAAAGTGGGCTGGGGGGGATATCGGGAATCCCCCATGTTGAGTGGTTCCTCAGTGTCTGCCAAGACGTCCCCAGACATGGCAGCCATGTAGTTGTTACTCGTGCTGTCACCGCTGCCTTTTCTTCTTGGTTCGTTGTATTCAGCCTAGGGTGAAAACACACAGAGAACATTAATAGTAATAAAGGAAGGTTGGCGTGAAATTAAAATTTTCATCCTGAATGATAGAAAAACTGTTTGATTCACTGAGAAAATTCTCTCAATTACTACCTGTGTTAGAATTTGCTTTGCTTTCATCTATTTTTTTCTAAAAAATGTGTGCATTATTGCACCGTGTGGGGTTCAGACTGAATTAAGAAATAACCAAGAGCCAATGAAAAAAGAGTCAGGCAGTGAGGGATAAAGATTGTGTGTCTATGGGAGAGAGAGTGAGGAAGAGGAGAGATAGAGCTAGAGAGAAAGAGACTGCGACAGAAAGAGAAAGAAAGAAACAGAAGATGTTAAAATATGGCAGGAAGCATGAGCTTCAATGCACTTTTATCTGAAGAACATTTAGAACAATCAACAAAGAATCTCAAAGCTATGTTCACGTAAAAATTATTGTTTTAATTTTAATGGAAAGACTGTTACCATGGTGATTCCATAACCTGGTTCTCTTGTCTGTTTCATTCCTGAGCCCTGAAACATATATATTATTCATTATAAACAATCTAAAAAAAATTATAAAAAACTGAAGTCCCCTCAATGGTTATACAGTGGTCTCTGCCTAAGAACCCCCCAGGGAGACATGATGACCATGTTCTTAGCCAGAGTGGGGGGTGAGCAAAAACACATTAATGCAGCATCATCACTGACCAAATCAATCTATGGTTGGCTTACTTAAATTTTAAACACCAATCAAAATTATGCTTATTCCCTGCCAGACTATCCCTGTCTGCATTATGCAAAACGACGCAAGATGCTGGCGGGCTCCTTTCCATAAAATCTAACTCAAAGACCCATCTTGGTTTTGATCCCTTGCTGACACTGCCACTTCCACTACGTAGATCAAAACAAAGAGTGATGTTTCATCATGATATGTGAAGTACGGGCGGCTGGGCAGGGGTGAGACTGGGTTGCAGGGTTACACGATGTGGAGACTATTTTTTTTGGGGGGGGGGGGGGACACGATTCTGAAGGTGTCGGTCGGAAAATAGGGGCGGGACACATTATGACTGGTCCAAGATGCAGATGGGGGATGGAGCTGAATGGGCAAGCTTTGGGCGATGAGAGTCAATAGGCTTAGCCTGCTGAATGGGGTTGGGGGGATCAATGGGGCAGAGAGAATGCGGCTTTGCTTTCCACCACGGCTAGGGCCTAACTTTAAAACAAAGGCGGGGTGGCTGACAGTGTTTCTTGCGAAATAGATATTCTAGACAAGAAGCTAGTTTGCTGTAGGTTTAATTCCCTGGAAGAATATGTTGGTATCCAATTCACACTTGGTAAGAAAGATAAGTAAGTAAACTACCTTTCCCAAAAGAGACAATGACACAACCAATTTAGCCAGGCTTTGAACGTACAACATTCTCATTGTGAGTCCAAAGCCAACGTGCCATATATGAAAATTCTTGTGTTAACTTATAATTCTTTAAAGGGGCTTATTTCTCTGAAAAGGGAAAGACTGTACAAATCTTTGCACAACGAAAAATTTACAGTATCTTTCGGCAGGAGTAACAAAGAAGTTGATATTTGTTTGAGAGGCATTTTACTTTCTTTCTTTCTTTATCTGATAAAATAAATCTTTTTTATAAAAATTCGTATATATCCTAAAAAAAAAATCTCTTAAATATGACAAAAACAACAACCAAATATCACAGATTTACAGCTGAACAAACACTGCTAGCTATCTGCACTGAAAGTCAATTCTACTTAATGCAGAATGTTCTAAATACTTTACATTACTATTACTGGAACACATAAAATAGTTACCGGTCTCAAAATGTTTTTTTCTATCAATTCAGCACGAGTTGTCCTCTGTATATCTAAGGCAGCGAAGAATGGCCAGATTTTATCTGAGACTGAAGCAAAATCTGCAGCTGTCCTGCAGAAATAGAAAGAACAGATATACGATGAAATATAGGGCAGAAATTTTGGACAAGGTAATGAGAATATTTAGTAACCACCTAGCTAGTTTTATCTACCTTGGATTTTAAAGTATCTAAAATGTGAGGGGAAAGCCCCTGTGATGTCTAACAAGAATAAAGTATCTCCTACTTCACAGTTATCCAACACATTACCTGTTCTCTGCATCTGGAAGTTCAGGCTGTGCTCCATATTCTAATAGCAACATGACTACCTGATGATAAAAATGAAAAAAAGAATAAAAGAAAGGAGGTAATAGTGAGAAATTATTCTATCTGTATACCATAAAAGAAAAAAAAAGAAAGATTAAAAAAAAAATCTTACCAACATCATTTATTTCAGACAGAAAGAAATAGCTTTCAGAAATGTTTAAACAGTTTTCCTCTGATGACAACAGAACAAAAAGACAGGTATAAACACTTACAGTACCGCTAGTCTATACAGTGAGAATACCCTTGAATAGAGCCAGTTTCTTATTTCCCTTTACTTCCGTTCACTATACGTAATGTGAACCACGTTTTATTATGGTGCTGGCGATAACAGTCGCCGTCGGTACTCAAAGGCAATAATTATCACTGACGGTACTGTAAGCGTTAATGAAAACTTTCAGTAAAAGACTTTCAGTGATTTTAGAGTGAAAACTTACTAATTCATAGGTACACTTACAGGCCCATGTTCCAAAAATGATGCAGCATGTAAAGGTGTCCACAATGTCTCTTGATTCTGTAAATTCGGATCTGAAGTGATAGAATAAAACCTCCCCTTCATAAAAAATTAAAAAAAATAAAGGGAAAAATGAAGCAATGTTGTCTTCTCTTAAAAACAGGAAAACAAAACAAGCACATGTGCAAGATGAGTAGAACCAACAAAAGATACAAATGTTTTATGTCAGTTCTTTCCTCTTTTAAAATCAGCATTCATTCATTCTGTGAACGTTTCACTTATGATCAAATTTATTTCTAAATTTATAAAATCCAACGTTAAGTTTTCCGTTATCAATGGTTAACAGCTAAACAAAAACATATTTCACACACACAAAATTAAAAAAAAATAGTTACCAGAATCTAAATTCCAGTCCAAACAAAATAAAATTTTATTCAAAATTCACTTACTTGTTCCATTTTCAAGAAGTTTTCTCACACTTTCTTTGATGCCCCAAAATGAAGCTAAAACAAATAGGATAGGAAATTAATAATCTGGTAATTGAACTAGTGTTATACAATTACAAGTTAGCAGTTTTTAGGATCACTGTAAAATCACACATCTTGCCCCCAGCATCCATTCTAAGTTTTTCTCTCAAACAGTGAAATGATAGTGTATAATAATGTTGTTGTTACAGTTGATGATGATGATGAGGAAGAGGAGGGGAGGTGGAGGAGGAAGAGCAGTGGAACAAAGGGGGAGGAGGAGCAGAAAAGGAGAGGAGGAGCAGGAAGGAGGGAGGGGGAGGCCATGAATTGAGAGCTTGAGAATCCTTAGAATGACTTTGAATGCCTACAAGTGAAGATTGAAAAGACTCAATCCATGCATTGAACAACAGTGCCAATTTCAATTTACCAACATATAGCTGTGATTGCTTTGCAAAAGGTCCTGTGCTTTGAATCTTGACATTATCCATGAGAAATTCCTGAAGAAGCTGGAAAAAAAGTTTAAAATACAGAATTACAATAATTTTAATTTACAGTAATATAATGTCAAATAGAGACGTGTGGCGGTCCAGTAAACTGGATTCTTCGTATGATTCTAATTCTTCTCAAGTTTTTATAGACACCTCCTTTTTATTGGTTTCTTCACAGCTTGCAGAATCTGGATAGTGTCATTGTACCCATAGATGATAAAACTTTGTTCAAAATAAAAACTCTTGAGTAGACCAATCCTTTGACTTCATGTCAAGTCAAACATTCAGTGGCAGGCCAGGCTGGTAAACCACCCCTGGCAACAAAAAACATATTGCCTCATTGAAAATACATAATATTTAGGCATAATCTATGATTTTGGGTGAGCTATAATCAAGAATCCACGCGACAAGTTTAAAGGTTATAGCTATCCTGTGCCTAGCCTAAGCCTAAGCTTATGAGTTTTGGTAAGCCAAAAACAAGATCTCCCTTGTAATTTTGACATTTTTCATATAAAGCATTTCTTACTTTTAAAATATGAGGTATAATGAAGGCATAATTATCTATTGAAGACAATCATTACCTTTTCGCTTCCTTGGCGAGCTAAAGTTGACATGTTGTCTGTGACACATTTCGCTTGGCTCAATTGTGCTTGAAGTTCTTGAAGTATACCGTCATCCGCCATTTTGACGCTTCGAGTTGCTAATGTGAATTTAATATTAGAGTAGTCTCCCCTCGGCAAATACTCATTCCTAGTTAAGGGAAAGAATTACATTCTTTTTTTCTTTCTTATTTCTTTAGTTTAAAGATATTGGTCTCCCCTGAAAAGTTTGCTAATGCCCGTCCATGTAGGACATAGGCCTTGCTATGTCTAGAATTAGACTTGTAGATGGATTGGTTTTATCAAGATAAACGCTTCTAGTCCCGACTATTGTGAAAAATCGGTTGACAAAAATTTTCTTTGAATTTATTCCAGTTTGTTTATTTGTTTATTTCCTTGCTTGCTTACAACATGGCATGTTTGTTTATTTATTTATTTAATTTCTCAAAATTTTTTCATTTGTGTTCGTAAATCTGGATGTAGAACTTACTTAAGAATGGCTTGCTTGATTTTTAAATGCGTTAGTGAATTAATTATTTGAAGTCTCTTATAAGCAATGCAGAATACTAAGGTTTTCTAAATCCATCCAACTTGAACATATTTTCTCCAGCTCACATTTTTAAGCCGGCTCTTTTGTCATCGTGGACAGAAAAAATTCCTTCTGTCTGTTAAATTTTGAAATGCTCAAATTTCTTCATTTATTGGGCAGTTGTTGGACTTTCATGAAAACCACATCTGTAGTATCGTTCAGCTGTATGGTGCTGTACTAATTAGCAATCACATTTACTATCTTGGAATCACAACTTGTATTTTAAAACAAGTTGATAAAAATTTCTGTGCAAAATTGGCACCAAATTTGAATTAACTTTCTTTCAGGACCGCATAATATGTTCCTAGAGAGGAAAGCCAATAAAAAGAAAAGTAACAAATGTTTTTTTAAAAATGTGATTATTTGTTTGGAATATTGTAGTATACTTATTTATAAATTTCGAACAATTGGGTAAAATATTCTCTCCCCCCCCATGGGAAATTCATTGCAGGTCAATGTACATTTGTATACATGTATTATTTCTGTTTGCCCCATTTTTTCTCTTTGTAAAGAGCAAATAAAGCTAAAAACATACACATGCACACACTCAGTTTAACACAAGGCTCAACAATGAGTTATGTTGTTAAAAGATAAGAGAAAGAAAAAAAGTAAAATAAATATTGTTTTAATGTCCAGTTATAAGATGTGAACAGGTTTGATACATGAACGTATAGTAATTCCACATTATATATCAAAGAAAAAATTAAGTAAGAGTAGTGACAGAGAGTGACAGCAAGAGTAAAGAACGAAGGAAAGAGGGCAAGAAAAAAATAATTAAAACTTAATTTTGATAATTTATTATCATTGACTAATTATCAATTTAATAATTAGTTTAACCCCCCCCCCCCCCAGAAAAAAAAAAAAGGCAAAGCAAAAAGAGATAAATGCCTGTGATAAAAGTGTTGATGCCATATTTCCAAACAAGCAAAAACGAGTTTTCCTTCTTTCAAAAGTTATTAACAAAAATTCAAAATGAAAATACCCTTTCAGAATGACATCTCAGATACCTTTTTGCAGTTTCTAGTCATTTTTTCCCTTTCACTAAGAATACATGCATCAGATAAAAAGAATCAGATACAATGCAGATCTATATATTTTTACTTCTTTATTGAGAGGGAAAAAAAATGTGTTCATAGATAACAAAAGAGAAATGCGGTAGTTAGGAATTGTTATCAATCAATATTTAGACTAAGAATCAAGAGGAAATAAAAAAAAAAGTTTCTACTTTGAACTTGTATAAATAACTAACGTCTTGACTGAAAAAAACGCCTGACTTATATTATTTAAAAATCCACAAGTTTTCTCAAGAAAATGACTTAACAAGAATAACATCTATCTAGAGAAAAAACACAAGTCATAGAAAACAGGAACATGAAAAAGAGGTTAGATTTAATTGAGTATACATAGCAGGTGCAGAGGAATAAATAAGTTTTGCTGTTAATTACTATGTTATGTGACCTGTATTTTAATCAACTCTTAACTGAATTTTAAGTTGAACGGCCATGTCAACAATCCTACAGTCTCTTTGAGGCCCAAATATTGCCTATATTTATTTGGAGAAACAGCTTTGCCAAAATCAAATTATAATTTTTGTCTCAAGGCGACATAAAATGAATACATGTGCTCTGTCAGTGTGTAGCCCAGGAGAGAAGTTTCCCACAGAACAGTTGGCAACTCACCATTCTGCTCCAAACCTCAAAAGCCCAAACTGGCTGAATCAAAGTATATGAACAACAGGAAATCTGGATTTGTTTGCAATCCACCAGATTGTACAAACTTGACACAGAATATCTGCGCATGCCTAGGGCCTGTATTCAATTCACAACATTGAATCAGTCCGTCAAGTAATGGGCTTTCCTGTTGTCCATGAAAAGAGGTTTATAAACTCAATCCTCCCTTCACAACAAATACAACTGAATCTATTTTCTTTTTTTCTCTCTAAGCCATAATACAAGCCAGATCTGTTATCATTTACAATGAGAAAATGTCCTTTGTTACGAAAATCTTCCCAATTTTCAATGACACTATAACATCTCTTGTGGAGTCAGTTCTTTACAATAATACAGTTTTAACAGATATCATCAAATCGATAGTAAATCGGTGATAGTGATAGTGCATTTCACTGAATTAAGAAGCTCCCTGTTCATTCCCCCAGAATCATCCACCTGTAGCTTTGCACCTTAGCACACTCTTCAATAGTCAGTGCTGTCTAATTGGTGGATCAAGCCTGTTATCTGAAATTGCAGTCATCGAGTCAATGGAAGACGGAACACTCACTATTAAATCTTCTATACCATATACATTGTCTGAAATTCGAGACACTTTTAAAGGACTTGAGTCTTAAAGTTTTTACAAAATAATATGGACTGTGGGTCAGAAAATATATTTCAATAAGATTTCTATAATACTAGGTACAGTGTTTCTTCTGCAGCCTTAATAATATCAATTTCTGTGAATACTAAAGAGGAGTGCCATTTTCAAGGCAAAATCAACAGTCACAGAGCCACATTCTAATTCTCAGTTGAAACCCTTCAAACTGCTTTCAGGGCACTGGACATTAGAAAAGACTATCAATTTCTGTAATGACAGCAGAAGCTTCAGAAAGCCTCCAATTATACAACGAAAGATGGACACGAACAACTCCCCAAAACTCTCTCAATAAACAACTGCAACCAACTTCGTTTTCAAAACCTGCCACTCAGAGAACAGAGCAGTTGGGATAGGCAGGTTGACAAGATTGGTAATTTCTTTCAGGATGCAGTCATGTCCCAGTTTAACTGCAAAAATGACATCGAGATTTTTATTTCTTTAAAGAGTCTTTTACAGGTAATAGAGAAAGGATTCTTCAAAATGTCTCCTTCCACAGGCTTACGATGCTCATACATTTTTGTACTTTTATTATTCACATACTGTCATGTGTGTACCTATGTCAACACTCAGTGCTGTCATGCATGTAACTATGTCAAAACTCATTTTGTTTCATGCAGTGTTTGTCATATGTCAAACTTTACTTGAGCTTGACAACTTCTGCAACAATAAGACCCACAATTGTATTTACAAATATTACGTAAATAATACAGCACATGGAGAAACATAAAAATACATAGATAACAAGCACGATCATTTCTCATCAAAAGTGCATTATGAGTTTCATGATCTTGCAGCATTTTTGAGTAGCTGCTGTTGGCAACCTTGACAAAACGCAATGCCAAAGGGGGTACGCATTTATGGAAGAGACGCAAGCTGACATGAAACGTTAAATGTTCTTTTGGGAATGTGTTGATGGTGTGTCTGAATCACTGGGACATCAAAGAAATCAAAGTTTAGAGGATTTATTATGTACACTCATGTGATTGAACATCAAACGAATCCTTAGCTTAATGCAAACACAGATGGACTATACAAATTAACATCACATTCACCTAATTTAAACACATTACAAAAACATCTGTGAAGCATGAAATAAGGGAATAATGATTCTAAACATTATATCCCAACTGTTGTTATATTGCTATGAACATAATTCTCTAAAACCTAATTTCACACAGAATAAAACAAGCACATGAAGTAGGAAGAACGTCAGAATTGTCTTCCAACTTCAACTGCACATGATGGCAATATGATTCGACTTTTCAGATCTCAGTCCTGTCCTCACTTGTCTCATCACTTCTAGAATACAATGCTTGTAATGTCACACACATTCTCAATACCCAAGATCAAGAATAGAAGGTTCTGGCAAGACAAGCAAACAAAAAATATAATACAAGCCCATAACATGAGCAAGTAGTCAAAGATTCTAATATGATCTACACAGCCAAAGAAATCCAAGACCAGTGCTCAGTCTTATGGATAAATAAATACACATCATTTTAAAACATATTTCAGAGATGGAACAGAGGGAAAAAAGCATGCTTTAAAAATATAGAAAAACCAAGTTTTTCAGAAGAAATGTCTATGACACAAGTATTTTTCGATCTCGTCAAAGACATGGCACTTTCATACCCTTGACAGACACTAATTTGTTAAGTACACACTTGTATACAGCAAAAACATATGTACACTCTTTCCTTTGAACAAAAATTCACAGAAAATCAAATCTGGAGAATGAAGTCCCTCCTTTCTATATGTAAAAAAAAAAAATTAATCGATAAATGAAACTGAATACTTGAAAGACAAATAAGGTGATAATTACCACAGAACTATTTCAAATAATTCAAATTGATACGCTATTTACATTCATTATGAAAACATAAATTCAAAGGAGTTAAAGTGTATAGTCCAAACTACCAACAGCATACAATAACAACATAAGCAGAATGCATCAAATATTTCAGGAGGGTGGAGTGGGGTGACTTTTGGGTTTGGATCATTTTTACAAGTTTGAAAAATTCAGAAGTAATTCAAATCCGACTTGACAAGAATAATCCTAACTGAACACAAATAAAAACTATGCTTTAACCACTGGTTTAAACAAGCTTCAAAAAACAACATAGCAGATTAAGGACACATGATCATTGAGGTTTCACTTTACTACCAACTGACGCAGTCTCGGACCTAAATCTGAATTCCCACACACTTTTCAAGAGACATTGAGATTAATATTTTCAGGACTGGCAAAATGGAATCCTATTGTGTTCCTAGAACACAGGAAGCACACAGCTTCTGAATTCACTTCGAAAGTAATAAACAATTAATTCTTTTCCATTTCTATATGACAAAATCTAACAAGAACAAGAAGAGGTGAGAGTGAGAGAGAGCGAGAGCGAGAGCGAGAGAGAGAGAGAGAGAGAGAGAGAGAGAGAGAGAGAGAGAGAGAGAGAGAGAG
>JBDFRD010211115.1:0-11596 GCA_039654405.1 Bullina lineata | reverse complement strand
ACTCAGAGGCAGGTGGAAAAGGTAGAGGTGGGGTATGGTGATTACAGGTTCCTCCTCTGTTCTATCCTTTTTAAATTTGTTTGATTAGAAAATCTTGTCATTTTAGTTTTTCCTGATAATGACAGATTTTGGTAGTAGTATTGTTACATTTTCTTCCTCGGTCCAACTATAATCAGGTAAAAGGTGCAATTACTTTATCTTGTTTCTTATGCAGTTTCTATTGTGTGTTTCTCTTACTGTTGTTGAGGCTATACTTACAGATGAGGAGTCCAGGGGAAAAACGGGCATTGTCACAAAATGTACAGAATTAAATTTCTACGTTTTCAAACTAATACCTTTACTTGCATTTGATTTAGGGCTTACAGCTTCTTTCATCCTGATGAACAGCCATTCTAGGTCTGTGTTGCAAAAAATTAGTCATACATCTCAATACTGAAATATATAATATTTTCCCAAGTCACATTTTTGTGTGACTATGCCTGTTTTTCCACCGGTCTCATCAGATGCTTTTGTCTGTAACAGAATTAATCGCAAGAAGTTAGAGAATGGTGCAGAGGTGTTCTTCAAATCTGTTAAAATTTAATTTTATCATACAATTTTTTGATAGTTGCTTATAAATATAAAAATTTTACTTAAAATTACTTTCAGTTAGGTGATTTATAAACATATAAACTTTGCGTTGAACACAATTGAATTTATTTCTTCTGTCTCCTGTAAAGCTGCAGGTTTTGGCAGACAGTTTGTATAACACTGTCATATCATAATTTGTCCTACGAAAAATAAATGAAATTAATTTTAGCACCTTTTTCTCGTTGTAAAAAGTTTTTTTTTCTTATTTCGTAATCGTTATCCCAACCAAAAAGACTTATATTTGTTGATGAGACTGTATACCTCAATCTCACGCTTGGTTAAGACAGCAGGCAGTGGAAGACACGAAGCTCATTTTTGTTTAGGTTGGTGTTTAGGAAAATAAATCAGTGAATGGGTGATGCAAACAATAACTGGTGTTCTCTCCATTTCAGATGGTTCACTTCTGGCCTTGGGGTCCAGAGACAACTATGTGTACATTTATCAAGTGTCTGAAGATGGCACAAAGTACACCAAGATTGGTAGATGCTCTGTAAGTTGTCTCCCACGTATTTTTGTATCACTGAAACTCATTTTCTTTAATTCAAAATATATTTGAGCACATTATGTGAAAAATATCAATCAGACGATGTGTAAAGTAGTCTTGCTTGTTGATGCCTCCACATGATTTTGAAAAGCTTGAGTTAGTTATCAGTGTGTGCACTGTCATTTAAGTTACAATAGCTTTTTCATTTTTCTTTCATCTACTGTTGAAGAACTTACTCTTGATCTCATGAAGCTCTTTAACTTTCTGATGGTTATGCACAGGCCATAACCGCATTATTTACTTCTATGCTATAAACTTGTTCTTTCTGTCCATGATCCTTCTCCTTTTTTTTTGGCACAGCTGATCAAAGTATTACCTCAACTCATCTTCTTAATGTCCATCAGAATTTGAAGAAAAGTATTGACAAGTAGGGGAACCATGTCAGAAAAGTTAGCTTACTTTCAGTTATCTTTTTTTTTTGTATACAAGCGTAATTCCCCGTTCTACGAATGGAACGGATGCATACATTGATGGATTGAGAGGTGCACACCCGTGAGTTGGTGCGTCACTACGGATCCCTTTGCCACGGAAGTAAAGATCTACTTGTAAAATAAAAAAAAGGATTCAAGTCAAGCATGGTTAACATGAAAAAAATAGAAGATGGCATGCCTTATTACACACAGGCATTTCATTATTGTAATTATTATACTATCTTGGAATGTAATTTAGATCGAGACGAATTTTTTGAGCTATCAACGATCAAAATCGGTTTAGTAATAAGGTCTGTAGCTGCAACAGAAAATGAGCCCATTTTTTTTTAAAGATAGATTATGAAACCTTTTTTTTGTATGAAACATTCCTAGGGCCATTCCAGCTTCATCACACACATTGACTGGTCTGAGGATAACCAGTACCTCGCCAGCAACTCAGGGGACTATGAATTACTCTACTGTAAGTCGGAAAGGCTTTCACCCTCGATCTGCCCATCTGTCTGTATATATGTATGTCTGTCTGTCTGTCTGTCTGTCTGTCTTTCTCCATGTATGTATGTATGTATGTATGTATGTATCTATGTATGTATGTGTGTGTGCATGTGTGCATGTGTGTATGTATGTACGTATGCATGTATGTATGCATGTATGTGTGTACGTATGTGTGTATAGGTATGTACATATATATGTATGTATGTCTGTATATATGTATGTATGTATGTATGTTGTGTGCGTATGTGGGTGTATGGATGTAGCAGTCAAAATTTAAATGTTTTCACATTAGTGTCAAGCGAAGCAAGATGAATGTACCGGAACAAGATTAATTAGTTTTTTTTTATTCTAAATGACAGCTGGCATTTTCATGCAAGCTCTACTTTTCTTTAGTATTTCTCTTTCAAACACACACTATGGCCATAATCACAGTTAGGGTTTTAACTAACCCTTTTTTTAAAGCATAATATTGAGTAAGGTCCTGTCTGTGATATTGTTCTTTCTTCCATTACACCTTTATGTTATTGTGCCAGTGGCTTGTTTCAAAAACAGACTCTATAATGTGTTTTTGTGTGTGTGTGTGTGTGTTTGCGTGTGTGTGTGTGCTTGCGTGTGTGTCTGTGTGTGTTGTCTCTTTGCAGGGACAGCCAGCAGCTGCAAGCAGATGACCAACCCAAGTGTCATCAAGGACATTAAGTGGACCACTCAGAGCTGTGTCCTTGGTTTCAGTACAATCGGTAAGTTCACTTAGTGCACTGAGTGCATGGAAGTTGGCTCTAGTGACCGTGTTATGAATATGAATTTTTGTTTTTTAATTAATTTTTTTTATACATGAGTTATATAATGCATTCATTAAGTTTAATGTTGTTGATGGAAGAGATGGCTTGCTGCCATGTTACTGAGTTTTCCTGTCACATCTGTGGCCTAAAAAAAATCAATAAATAAAAAAAAATAGAAAATTCAGAGGTCCGTTTAAACTAAAAAATATAATGCTGATAAGAGAATGAACAGAAAATAAAGGCTTAAATTTTAAGAAGAGTTTAGAGATGCTACCTTTTTTTTTTTCAATCGCTGTCCAAAGACGTTGTGAAGATGTTAATTTTTTTCTCTCCGGTGTTTGGTTATGGATTGTCAGTTGAACCTCTGAACACAATCTTTCATTGAGTCAGAGTCTTATCATCTTTCTTCAACAACAACAACAACAACAACAACAAATTCTGCTTTTAAAAAATACTGGGTAAAACTGAAGCTTTCCTGGAATAAGAAAGTAGTACTGCCTAGTGAATGAGTTTGCTCTTTCTGTTGTAAAAAATTGTATACATCCACATATGAAAAGACCGAATGTGAAGAGAAATTTCATACAAACTGTGTTCCCTGCAGGCATCTGGCCAGAAGGTGCTGATGGAACTGACATCAACACCTGCAACAGGTCACATGATCAGAAACTCCTGGCAACTGGGGATGACTTTGGCAAGGTCAACTTATTCAGTTACCCCTCCTGTCAGCCAAAGGTGAGAGAGTAAGAACATTTACTGGAGGTACATAGGTACATATAGCCTGATAGAGAAATGCTGGACTTCAAGACAGTCCTTTGAGAAATAAATATAAGTTGATTGTATTCAGAAAATGCATGTGCAGAAATAAACTTCATTTTTGTGTCACAGCATTTTGTTTATAGCGAGTATAACAAGTCAAAAGCTTAAATTCATAGTTTACAAGAAGAAGCCTATTTGAGAGGCTGCTTCTGCTTCATAGCTGCAGTGCAGAAATAAGATCATTGTCTTTTTAGTCAGCTCGCTTGCACAACCTCTTTGCAACAGGAATAGAGCATGATTTATTTTTTTTTTTACAGATTTCACAATTTCATTTTTCTTTACCTTTCTGCAGAGTGCATTCCACTCCTACAAAGGTCACAGCAGTCATGTGACCTCTGTCAATTTCCTGTTTGACGACTCTCGACTAGTGTCCACGGGGGGCAAGGATACAGCTGTCATGCAGTGGCAAGTTGTCTAGGGAACCCAGGAACTGTGCTGGAGAATGTGGAGAGAGAAGGCTTTGGAGAGTGGTGGGGGCAGTTTTTGGAGAGTGGCAGGAGCAGCCTTTGGAGAGTAATGGGAGCAGCCTTTGGAGCTCAGCATCCATCGGAGCAGAGAGGGAAGAGAATTTGGACCAGATGGAGTTTTTTGAAGATGAAACCTAGGACTACTTTACACAGTAATACATCACAGGAGGAAACGCATCTTTTTTTCTTCTTACGCATTTTACAGCATTGACCCTGTGTGTGTGTGTGTGTGTGTGTTAGTGTGTGTGTGTGGATATGTGCTGTCAGAATTAACATCATTTTTCAAACTCTTTACTTCATAGCTTCTTCAAGAAGCTCAAAATGAACAAGAACTTAGTGCATGTCTTTGTATCTCTGTGTGGTTTTTGTAGTGCAGGAACTGATTGGAGCTGGAAAAAAGCATTTGTTAGTATTATACCAGGGTGTTTACACCCAAGACTCACTGCATGAAGAATGAACAGTTCAGCGATGCAGTGCCCCTGTGACCCTCAAGGGTTATGGGACAAGAAAAAGAAGAAGAAGTATACTGCAATCTCTAGATCAGGTGTATTTATTCATATAATGATATGGGTATCTTTTTTGATGTGTTTTCCCACTTGAATACATTGATTTTGTCATTTAGGATAAATGTCATTGAACCATCTAAAGATTGAATGTACTCCTGGAAAAATGAACTATAAAAGTACAATTCAAAAAAATAATATGGAGATGAATGGAACAAGTGTGTTTCTAGTTTATAGATGTCAAATACATCCAATTTAAGATGAGACTTGTATTAAATATTATTGACCATGTTATGCTGACAGTTTTCAAAATTATTTATTTGAATATAACCTGTACTCCAAATTATTTCCCCTTTTTGTTGTTTTTTTCATTCATGATTGAATTGTTAGAACTTTTTTTATGAAGGAAAACTTGACCAAGTAGTTCTTTTGCCTAAACGAAAAACTGGATAGACAGAAAACTTAAGCAGAAATGTTTTATTAAGAAAAACATGTGTCAACCTGGTCCATTCATAAATAGCCCAAAGTTTAAACAGTTTCTAAATTTACAGGGAGATACTCATCTTTAAATTTCATTATTTTTGTTATTTTTATATGGCTGTGGTTAAACATGAACTAAAGGCAACACAGAGATTGATGTTTACTTACACTGTTTCCAATATAGCAAACCATCATGTATGCCACTGTTCCAGGATTCCGTATCAAGTTCCTGAATAGAACGATCTTCTTGTTTTCAAAATGAAATTTGATTACATTGAAAAGGTCACAAATGTCTTAAAAACACACTCAGACTTTGTGAAATGATCCAGAACTATTTACTCAGAACGTTTGTATTGTTTGTTTCTATGTCAGAAAACTGAAGCAACAAAAAGTATGTTATACAACCTTATGTGAACTATATATATATATATAATTTGCATATATATTTAGTACTTACTCAAAATTTGAGAGCTAATCGGTTGAGGGAATGTAAGTGCATGAAAAAAGACTACGTCTAGGGCAGCGTACCCAAACTGGTAGTACTAAATGGGTTGATGTAACAGTAAGAGTTTGGGGAACACTGGTCTCGGGTGGTCAGGTCCAAACAGTTCAAACCATGACTTTCTCTTTGAATGGTTCCTCCTGTGGGTGAGGCAGCAACTTTGTTTTTCTTCCTTCTTATTTGATTCAGCTCTGTACAAAGGCAGACTGCTCTAGGCAGTCAGGGAAGAGCTGTACTCGAGAACATTATTCACATAAGTAATAAGAGCTGTCCCAAGCAACAGTGGTGAGCAGGACCAACTCTCGCCTAGGAGGAACGCACAAAAATGAAAGATAAAGAGAAGAAAGGTTTTGTGTAGTGTAGTGCTATTACGTTGGACAGCTCTCATCACTTGTAGGACTAATCCTCAATTTTTCAGCTTCTCTGTAGCACTTGCACCTTTCAATCAGAGCTGAATTGGTGTGAACTCACTGAGGACTAGTGTCTGTGTTGGGCCTCAGTGCATCCGTGGGCTGAATGTGTATACTCAGGTGTTTGACCTCAGTGAGTTCAAGACACTGTGGGAATACATGAAGATCTCATCTGTTTGATTGTTACACATTATGGACTTCAGATTTGTTCGATCTTTTCAGCAGACTGTGTTGTTGGTTTTTTTTTTAGTTTGACTCTCATTGGAAGGATGGCTGTAGTTAGCAGAGTTCGTGTTTTGCTTTTTGTTTGAAAAATCAATCCCCAACCAACCAATCATGAGATGTCATTATTTTATTGTTGAAAATTTTGTATTTGTCTTATTACATTATTATTTGTATTGTCTTCAGGTGCTTCTTATTGCTTGTCAGTGTTTTGAACAGCATGGATTTAGGATGAGGAATAGGCTTGGAGGAGGTTTAAGTTATGATTTGTTTGTGTGTAGTTACATTGTGTTATGAGACTAAGAACTCTTGAAGAGATTGATATGTCTATCTCAGAGTCAGTATGTCAGAAAGGAAAACAAAAGTAATAGTTATTTCTCTCTTATGCTTATTAACTTTCTTCTCACTCTAGTTCTCATCGATATATAATACAGTTCCATCATTTGCTCAAGCAGAATCCTTTCCTACAAACTGTATGCCAGAATTAAGGAATTACAGAGCAAGACATTATATTCTCATCCTTATATGAATTAGAGCATTTAATATTATAGTCTTACTGCTTATAGCTTTAAGTTGCTGCATTGATTTGATTAAGGGGGGGAAAAGTATTCTTACCTCGCGTGCTGAATGCCCAGTCTTAATGATAACAATATAAGCTCTCTGTTGTATATACCGGTATATATATTGAACGATATTGTTCCCAATATAACAGGCATTTGTCTTGTTTGTAATACTGGCTGCGTTTGTGCTTCTATTTATAACCAAATACTGTGCGTCTTCTTTGCTTGCTAGCATTACATTAATTTGTCTCTATCTTGCGTTTGAACGATGTTCATCTTTCTATTGACCTTATCCCCTTATCTTGTGTTCTTGATGTACTAATGCCGTGAACAAAATCTTTTCTATCTCTTGTACCAGTGTTGTGATAATTTTGGTTCTTCTGTGAAATTAGAGACACAGTTGAGCTGTGTAATGTGGCAATAATTGTGGTTAGGGAGAAGGGCTACGCGTTTGATTCCATCATCTAGCTGAGACACGTTAAAAGAACAAGTGCACAAGTAGTTCAGTATGCGTTGCATGTGGGGGGTTTAATGCTGAAAGCATGCATGAGTTATAGTTGCCACTGCTAGGATCACACTGTACCTATATTATTTTTTATATATTCTATTAAACTCTTGACAGCTCTTTATATTAATGACTCATTAACTTGTGGTATGCCTTTTTTTTTCCAGAACACACCACTTACTGGTATCTAAAATATTAATGGTCTGAATAGAATGACGATTCATTCTGAAAAAAAATGTGGGTTTCTGTTTAATTTAAAGAGCTGGCTGAGTGTCATGGGTAAGCTGTGAAAGGGTATCAATAGCTTCATGTCTAAACACCAAATGGAATTCTATTTGACAAGCTGCTGTGTATCTTTCTTATTCCTTCATGCATTCTGTGTTGGTGTACCTGCCATGTGTGAGGAGTCTAGCTTTGAGTCACACGTGTCATACAGCAGCATTTACAAAATTCTTTTCATCACTCGTGGTTTCACCCATTTGTGATCTTCGGTTACGGAGGTTTCAGTAAAGATGTCCACTGAGATCTTTGATAAAGACGTGAAATAAAGACAAAACTATTAGGATCTTTTCTATGATGATGAAGTAAAGTCAAAGCTATCATAGGTCGGAGAAGCCATTATACATTCTTATTTCTTATAAGACTGCAAAATCAGCACGGTAAAGAGCAATTATTTTAATGTTAAAAAGAAGGCTGAACGAGAGTAAACTGGATTTGATACAATTTAGCCCCAAATGGCTTGACACTGTCCTTGTGATTGCATTGTTCAGTGTAATATTTTTGCACAATCACTGCATCTAAGAGTCTTTAACTTTTTACTGAATACTTGTGAAAACCCTCCTTTTAACAATACACAACTGAATATAATATCAGTGATGGGCGTATACTCTTTCTTCCCCTACTTTTTTATGGAATTTGGTATCAATTCAGGAGATGCCTGTTGTATTTGTTCACGATCATTTTCATTTCAGTCTTAAGTAATTGTTTCAGAATTTGTTTTCTTTTAATATCTCTGGGGTTAGAGCATGCTATGATTTCTTACTCTTCCTTCTATACCTACATTCCACACACACCTGGCTCTCAGTGACTTCTTACACCTGGCAGTTGCACCGACCCTGAATTTCTACCTTGATGTAATCAAGGCATGTTTATTTTGTTGACAGGAAATTCTCGCTATATTACCGTTTCCTCTCCATTGTGATCATTATTTTACATTTACACATTCATGTATATCACCTTTTCCCTTTTCTTTTATAGGGTCTGAGTGAAAATGTACCATCCGTGTTGTACGTATATTTTGTTTGTGAGAGGTTACTTCCCATATTATATCGGCAGCATTGTCCCGTATCATTGTTTATCATTTCTTTGACTTCTTTCCACAGGAAGTTTGACAGAGTTTTGGGATGCATCTAATTGAAGCTCATTGTCTTACTATAAGAGTTTTTTTGTTGTTATTTTTTTTTTGGGGGGGGGGTTGTTGCTTTTCGTGAAGTCTAGAGTAGTGTAATGTGAACATGATGTTGCAACCAAGTTTGTCTTTTGGCAGTATCAGATTTTACAGTGTAACTTGATCTAGATATCCACGCTGTGAACAAGCCACTGATTTCTTGGATTCAGGCAACATAAAATGAAATTTAAAAAGCAAAGAAATGTGTCACCACATATTTGATATACAGTACATTAAATGGGCAAAATTTATTAACTTTTCTGGGTATGAGCATGGCGATTGTAGCATTCCTTTTAGGCCTCAGGTGTTTCTGGATTACTGGGATGGCTGCATGCTTCAGAATCATAGTAGTCAAAGAAACTTTTCGTAGCAATGTTAGCGTGCAACTGGTTTTTGAGAATGAGAGGAATACAGTATTTAAGCCAGTGCAGTGACAGCATGTAAATTTACTTAAAAGATTTATTTCATGTAATTCAAACTTTTAAAAACTTTTTGAGTAATGATCAATGAATTGACATTAATTGCAAATTTGGTATTGGCTAAAAAAATTGTGAAAAATGAAAGAATTAAAATGGCAAATGTGTGAATTGACAGCTGAAAAACCATGTAACCTTTTAAGACTTTCAGTGACTCACTCTACCTCTTGAACATATTGAATTTCTCATGTTGTTCTTCATGAACAAGCAAGGTGCTGGATTATTGTGCTAAACACCAGGGAAGACTTCTTTAATAAAGCAGTTTATAGTAGTAGTTTATTATTCTATTTATTGTATTATTCATCATGGTTTTCAAGTTCAGTTAAGTAAAGAAGTGAACTTATTGTGTACATGAAATTCGGTTCAAATAAAAAAACACATTTTTTTCAATGCGTCAAGGAAGAAGGAAGGATATAAAATTATACAGACTTTATCTGTAACCTGTGCAAGTGTTGTCTGATAGTTAGAAGTCTTAGTGTAAAGTCTGTCTTTGTTCTGTTTCAAATTGGTTTTCATCTTTATTTGCAAAGATAACTCGTGGCTTTGCTGAGAGGGATCTTCCACTTCATTTATTTGTTTAGTATGTGGTCGTGAGAGTTTGTCGTTGTTTCTGTGTTGTTCAGTTTAGAAAGTGATCTATCTTTACCTCACAGTGCAACACCAGCACAAAGGAGACATTACTTTTTCTTTTTTTTTGTGGGGAGAGTCTGCGAATGTTGTATTTTGGTAAACTATACTTGAATTTCTTTCGTCAAATAAACAAATATACAATGATGTATAATGCGTTTAACCTTGTTTTTTCTTCCTATAATTACAAGTTGTAGATATGTAATATTGTTATGTATGTCTGACATAGAGATGCTACCCAGTCGCAGGGATTCTGTTCTTCTATAAATGTATCTGTATGTGTAGAGTATGTACAGAGTCCAGAAAGTCTGGAGAACAGTTTTGGAATTTGAAAAATAAACTTTCACACTTAAAAGAGTCTGAAAAATCAAGGGTCTGTTTAGTTTGTTTTGTAAAAATCTGGAAAATGAAATGATTGAAACGCTGAGACCTCACAGCCTCATTTGAAAAGAAACAAAACTTACCAAGAGTCAACAAAATTCTAGAAGCAAAAGTATGCAAATTCGAAGAACAACAAGAACAACAACAACAGTAGCTGCTGCGGCTGCTGCTGCTGCTGATACTACTACTACTACTTCTTCTCCTGCTGCTGCTGCTAACAGTACATTGCTTTACTAGGTAAGGGTCCAGTCGCTTAATAATACCCAATTCCCCTTTTTGATTGAGCGCTTTTGTAATAGTCTTTTCACAAATTAACTTGGCCTTCCTCTTCATCTGTTCCCTGGGATTTCACTCAAGACCTTTCCTGAGACGGAGGGTGGCTATCTAATTGCGCAAACTGTCCATACACATTTTCTTCTCACAGTTTATGATGGTGTTTCTTCAGATTGACGTTGCTGGTTGATTACGTCTGGAAACGGTTCAGAGAGGTCTGGAATATGTTTTTCTGGAATCTTTGTGTACCTTGCATGTATATATGCGTGTAAGAGAGAGAAAAAGAGAGGGTTTGTGGGAAGATGTGCGCATGAGTGAGTGAGGAAGTGCGTTTTCCAGTGCGTGAGCCAGTCAGTCAGTCTCTCTTACTTTGTGTTGTCTTGTCTTGTCTCAGTGTAAGTCTTCTCTATCTGTATTCTTACTTTTACTTAGCACAACTTGACATTTTCTTCTTCAACACAGTGTATGTCTGTCCCCTTGACACAATATCTACCAAATTGTTCGCAGTTATTTCAGGTGGATTTTCTACAACTGAAAGTTCACCTTGTGTTTCATTGACTGCAAAGTTTTTGTGAACATATTACAATAAAACATAATAGGAAAAGGGATTAAGTAAAACAGAATATAACAATACTTTAAAAATAAATTTGTCCCAAAGATGGCTACTTCAGTGTCAAAGCTGGTGCATACATATTTTATACAAGTGGCACGTATGCATACATAATTAATAGGTCTTACTGAGTATGGAAAACAAATACAAACATTTTGCAAGGTGAAACTGTTCCCAGTCAGACAGCAAATGGCAGGACAGCTTGCCTGAATCTTTCTTGGGTTATTTTTTAAATAAAGAAAATCCTCCACTTCTGTTCGACCTTTGATGTTCGTACAGAGAACAGGACGTCTCACTTGAACTGTTTTTGAAGATCAATAGTGCACAGCTGACATAGGTCTTCTAAACATAATGTATTTCGTTTGATATCTCAAATAACTTTTTAATGATTTGACTTAATTTATGGTTTGCTCATGTCGTGTCGTGCTCTTTTACGACACC
>JBDFRD010211004.1:0-11597 GCA_039654405.1 Bullina lineata | reverse complement strand
CGGGGGTGCCGTGGTGGTCTTAACTCAAAAACGGTATTTTTTTAGATACGCCCCTTTGTGAGATAGGCGACGAAATGATATAGCACATTTAAAATATATATTTATCTGAAATGTGACAAAGTTCAATTCATTATAAATTATTGAATTTTAACATTTCCTCTTATTTTAACAAGATATGAAAATATAAAAGATTAAGAGTTAATTGTTGGTTTATTGACAACAACAAAAGTTACTATGCTATTACTGATGAGAAGACAAAGAGTTGATTTAAACTCATTGATACCTTTACTCTAAACAGGGCTCTATCAAACATGATAGAATTATATTATATGTCTATAATGTTACTACCTGATATGGAACTGTGACTTGATGCCTGTGGCTTCAACCTGCTCTAATGGCAACGCAATAATGTTCTCTTCATCAGTGATAAGAGCTTTCACATCATCTGTCAGCTGATGCACAGCATCTGCGCTAGTTTGGGCTAGTTTCTGAAATGAAAGTATTTGCATTATATTGTACAAAATAAACATGCAACTACTTTTTATAATGTTGTCTTCTGAGGATGTCAGAAACTCTCCTATTGAACGGCTGCCAGTTGGAGAACAAGATAGCTGTTTAAGGATATAATTATAAAAATAAGTAATGTAGTATGCTGATCTGAAGTGAAAGGTTTTACATACACCAAAAGAACAGAGGATACATGTATAATAATTATGCTCTAAATCTCAAATTAATGTTGATGAAAGCTGTTTAAATGGGCACAGAGCTTCAGAAAAACTCATACGATCTACGCCATGAACAATGAACTTACAAGTACATAATGCACAGTATTTTAGGGTTTGAGTTTGACTTAAGTTTCACGAGTAAAATTTATTCATTCTGGGGTTTTTGTATGTGTTTTGTGTAGATAAATGGTCAAAGTTACTGCAAAAATCAAATTGTTTGAAATTTTAGGGTTTCAGAATATCACTTCCACTTAACATAAAGTCTATATATCTGGATATTGCAGTCCATGATCTTCCCTAATAGAAATCTCTTTCAGATCGTCCACTTTAATTACTGAGATCAGATAAATTTAATAAAAAATAATCTTGAAACAATTTCGTACTTCAGACTAAAATTCGCATGTTTATGACATTCAGGTCAAGAGCTACTGGATTTATAAAAAAAAGTCAATTTATAGAATGTTCTGATAAAAGGAGTATAAAAACACAAGCCTTCACAATAAACAGTGGAGGTATAATGTCCTCTTACCTCATTTTTTTGCTTCCATTTCTCAAGCCCTTCCAAGTTGAAGTTTGCATATGACCCTCCATAGTAGTCATTTCTGAATATTAAAAAAAACAAAAAAACAATACAGATAATTAGCTTTGTTTTAATCATAAAACTGTGTAACGAGAAGAATGAAAAAGTGAAAAGGAATTTATTTTATTTAAAAAACCGTTGTTGTTTTTGCACTATTTTGATCATATTAATATGATCCCGAATGAAGTTAAAATTCCAGGTTAAAAACTCATGTCTCTAAACATGCATCATGATTGACTTCGCTGTGTATTTACAACTGGAGGACATAGAAGCTGGGTAGCTTATTTTTTTATTAATTTTTTTTTTTAAGTCTCATCTGCGTTTTTTTTTGTTTTGTTTTTTTATTGTATTACAGTAAACACATCTCTCTCAATTATCTATAAAACTGTAACTTTAAAAGATACAAGACTTCAATCAGCAGAGAGTGTTTCATTGCATGCTGCACATATAAAAAAAAAAACACACAATACTTCATACCAAAGCTCTCTCACTGACCAAAATGATTAGGTAGTCAATTTAGGGGCATAATTATAGAGATGGGTTTATTCCTCCTTCTGACTACTGATTTCACTCAATAATCTTCTCTAGCATTCTTCAAGTCATACCTGTCAAGGTGTAAGACCTTAAGACCAATCCTTGAGAAGGCAGCAGAAACAATAGTTTCGGTCAAACCTGAGGAATAAAGTGTATTCTTCACATGATCATATGAGAATGAATCTTGGAAACTACAAATTTTTCTCTTCTTGTACTGTAGGCATTGACTGTGGATTTACCACACATGTTGAGTTACTGTGGCAACAGACTTTACTCTCCTTAGTCCAATCTTGGTGCTTTTTAAAGTACTTCAACAAGAGACCATATACCTTCCACTGCATATAAAAACAAAAATATATCAAAATGAAAAAAAAAAAATTCAAAATAAAATACCAAATAAAGACAGTAATAATTTAGCTCTAATAATGAAGTGACCGCAAAGCTGTGAAACTTCTAAACCTGGCCCCACACACATACAAATCAATAGTGGGCAGAGACTATTTAAAAGCTGTGCTCTTTTCCCAACCTGAAAGAGGTCGGCCTAGCAAAA
This sequence comes from Bullina lineata, assembly GCA_039654405.1. Taxonomy (NCBI): domain Eukaryota; kingdom Metazoa; phylum Mollusca; class Gastropoda; family Bullinidae; genus Bullina; species Bullina lineata. The sequence goes on along the minus strand of JBDFRD010211004.1, from coordinate 9,208 downwards.
GCAAAGAATTTTCCCATTCTTCTCTCTCAACTTTGCCCCTACCTGATCTTGGCTCTCCCCCAAATTTAGCAATCTCAATAACGACACACTGCAATGGTAGAGACCTCAGTAACGCTTATGCTCCCTACTTCTTTTTTCGCAGACTCATCGGACTCCCAGTCTTTTCTCTCTATGAAATTTTCTCCCAAGGGGTTCCAATGCAAGACCCTGTGATTTCCTTTACGGATAAGGTTTACTGGTTTACCCAGGAAATGCGAGAGTTTGACTTTATTGTCAAGACTCCAAAACTACTTCTCTGGATGGCTGCTGTGGATCGAGGCTTGTGCTTCGGATCCATAGTAGACTACAAGAGTCAGGAGACATGCTCCTCTTGGCGAACTCTATGTATGGACTTATGGCGACGAGATGGACCGTGGACAGCTCAGACAGCTTCAACAAAAGAGATCACCAGGGCAATAACAAGAACAAACACCACAAACATTGAAAGCAGAAGGGTCAAAACATGCCACTTCAGAAAACCCTTTGGGGCACCACCTGCATCCAGAATGAGTTAAAAATCACTCCGTCAGCATCAGACCTGACAACAACAAACAGTAAACAGGACTGGCAAGCGGACACTAGATTGTAACGCAAATTTAGGCTAACTCAAAATCGGAGTGAGGGATTACGAGACAATCAGGAGGCATTGTAGACATCGATGGTTTTCACCTAAAATTGAGAAACAAAATGTAGCATGTCAACGTGACATGTATTTTTTGGTAATTTCAACAAAGAATTTTTTTAAATGTTCCATGCATGTTTTACAGTCCGCGTTATTGCATTTACTTTTTACCTTTAACAAAAAGAAACACAGCCTTCTTTCAGCAGCAAGATCCCCATTTTGCACCAAACGCGTCTCACAACTTATCTCTAGGCCTACACTGCACAACCATCCCTTTTCAATTTACTGGCGAGCTTACAAATGTCTTTAAATTCCCCAAGCAACGAAGACGGGATTCCGGGGAAGTCGTTTTACATACCTCTAATATTACACAACAGTACATCTTTCACTTTCAGTCAATAAGATACTTTCAAAAAATTAAACAAATTTCTTTTGCTCCGGGATGACAAGATGTCCTAGATCTATATCCCGTCTGAGATTTCAGACTTGACAACAGTAGTACTGGAACACCAACGCAAATCAATAAAAATACAATTGAATTCAAGATGACTGTGTTCTCTTCTTTCTCTGGGTGGCAAAATGCAAGGGCCGGATATAATGACAATTTGAGGCCCTACTTAATACTTTTATTTTGGCAACTTCCGCTCATTCCGTACCCGTGTTGAATTATTATTAGAATCTATTATTAGATCTAGATATCTATATCTATCTAGATTAGTGGTAGAATCCTATTTTAGCGTCCAAAATTCAAGAAGCGGAAGTATCGTAATCGAAATGGATTATCGTATCTCTTCGATTTCGCATGTGTAGGTGTGTTGTCGGATTCGGTGTACAAAGGAGGAGAAATGAAAATTTTAAAACAATAAGAAAAATTAAAACATTTGTCTTGTTGATTTCCTGAGAATTGTCTGTCTGTCAAATTTCACAGTAGATCTAGCCAATTTGTTTCAACTGTTCTTACATTTTTAACAGTAGACCTAGATCTGGAACTAGGTTCAACTAGTTCATCTACTATAGATTCTAGGCCAGGATCTAGGCCTAGTCTGGGATAGATACTCATTTTTTTTTTTCATTATATGGGTGTGTTTACAATAATGCTCCGAATATGATTTTATGAATATTGGACGCTAAAATAGGATTCTACCTAGATTAGTTAAAATTATAATAGTTTCTTTTACTTAACTTAATTGTATCCTGACATACCCGGATCTATGGATCCCTAGATTTAACATTTAGATTTAGATCTAGATCAAGAGATCTATTTTACTAATTTTTAATAATTTAAGTTGTTTTTTTTCTTTAGCAACTCCCCCATGCATGCAGCGAGAACCCACGCTTTGTAGGCCTAGAATCTACTTGTTGATTACATTTTAATAAAGAAATCAATCAAGCCATGATTTTTAATTTGCTTTTTTTTTCTTTAGAAACCCCCGAGCATGCAGTGATGCAGCGAGAACCCACGCTTTGTACTTGCTGATTATATTTTAAATAAAGAAATCAATCAAGCCAAGATTACACACTCACCTGTACCGAGTACAACAATGTCAAATTCAGACGGAAGACTTTCGTTCGCCATTTCCAAGCTTATGGAATGAAAAAAGAAATTATCAAGACTGTCTAAGCATCAGATGATGGCATGAATAGATCTAGAATCTAGAGCTAAATTAAGACACTTGTTAAACCTGAGGCCCAAGTTAGGCATGCTCGAACTTCATCAATGTAAACAGGAAGACAGGAAGTTGATATGAAAAAAGGCAAGAGTGGTTTCCCTTCCGAACATGCCCCCTTTATTAGCCAAAACAGCCAAAAGGCCTCCTGGGGCTTCCCTTACTTTTCGAAACCCCTAATTACATTATAAGTTTTTGCAAAGAATGGTCTCGGCTCAGTTGTTAACCACTTAAATTCATTGCCCCAGACGTTTTTTTTTATATTCTTGGTCTAAATTATGTTTTTTTTTATCCTCAGTAGATTAAGACTGCTCAAGAGTACCATAACTTACAATGTATCTTTAAATCCTACCTTACAAAGGGGGTGCTGAGTCTTCTAGTTAAATATAAACCTTCTGGATACTACATTATACTAATTATAATGTATTTTATAGGCCCTGCCCTGTGATAGGGGTGACGCAAAGAATTCTACCACCGTGAGTCTGCGTGTCGTAAGAGGCGACTAAATGACGTAGGAAGAGACTCCCGGTCTTCCAGGTTGGGGGTTCAGCTCAGGGCCAGCAACCCTGAATAGTAAAAAGAACAAAGGCTACAGAAACCGGCAACACAGAAAATATTACAGAGGGTCAAAGGAGGGAAACACCCCAGGACTTACAGACCACGATCTGGGATGTTGTCCGCACGGAGTTCTGAACTCATGATGGGTGGGGGTGAAAGCCGAAAGGAAGCCACCAACATTCTGATGTCGCCAAACTTCCTGAGACCCTAACCCTAACCCTAACTCTGATTTCTATTTAAGCTTTCAGCATTTCTGCAGTGATCTGGTCCTCTCCTGATGCTTTTCCGTTGTTTAAACTGTGTATTGCCCTTCAGGGTTGCAGCCCTTGACCGATATCATCTCCCGTCGTCGATGGAGATGGATTGGTCATATCAATAGAATGAACATTGAACAATTCCATTGGACCTCAGATGGATGCCTGCTGGGTGTAGAAAGTGAGGTCGACTGATGGAGACTTGGCGAAGGAGTGTGAAGAAGGAAATGCGTAGTGTGGGTTGGAGTTGGGAAGGATTGCGAAGCTTACTTCTGACAGGGACTATTGACGTTTCTGTTGCCGGCCTTATGTGTGCTGACACAGCACAGTGAGGACAATACATATATATTATAGGCTACGATTCTTTGTAGTCCCCTCTAAGCTGATAATTGGCAGACACTTCAGCACCTTGTCCTTTGTCTTACAGTTGTATCTTCTATCTCTATAGCCTTCTTCTTGTTACAGTTCAAAGGCTAAATGAGACTAATTAATAATTTTTCTAAAGACCGAAAAAAAAAAGAAATAAAAAAGGTCAATTTTTAATTTTTAAAGTGTAAAGAGTATGACTTATGAAACTGCAAACAGGGTAAATTGTAAATAATATATTTGCAGCAAAATATTTTTTAAAAGCATGATTCAAGTGGTAAAATATTTAAAGACAACAATTAATTCTTCATTTGTCAAATTGGTGAAAATATTACAGTTAGAGTCTATCTAATTACTAACTAGCAGCTCTTTTTTCTCTTTAAACTAACCACATATATGTACACAAATCTATAATACAAGGAAGACGAGTACTGAGCTCACATGAAAAAAATCATGATAAGACTTGAAGAAAATAACAACTGAATCCATTTTTTTTTTTTTTAGTTTCTTTTATTTTACTTTAATTGGCAGATTTAAAATAATGTGTATGCAGTCATGAACACAAAGAAAACGGCACCTTGAAAAGAAAAATAATCAGTGAAAGTGATCATTGAGTCACTGATGATATCACAATGTTTCTTCAAGCAATCAAGATCTAGCAGTGGAGCCACCATGCACAAACTTACTCACATCACTGGTTCTGGGCTACCAAGAGTAACTTGATCCTAACACTGGCTCTGTACACTGTACTCTGTAGCATTGGCTCTAGGCTATCAAGAGTAAGATACACACATAACAGTGTCCCTGGGCCTACGAGAGTAACATACTCAGTATCAGTAGCCTGAGATATCAAGAATAACCTGCTGGTAATTATAGCACTCAAGGATAAATTACTCATAACACTGACCGTGGGCTACAATAGTAACTTATTCACAACACAAAGGCTTATGATACAAACACATCCCCTTTTAATCACTCTTTTGATTCATGAAAGGTCCTTAGATCTACAACTATGTGCCCTAGGCAAACATCCTGTTTTCTGTTGATGCAAGCATTTTTTAATACCCATCCGTGGAATCAATACTTTTCCATTTCAGCAAATTCACAGAACAAACAACAGGCCTATATAATAACATATGTTTTCCCATTGACTAGTTCGTTAACAATGTAATCATTGTGTATTTTTTTCTGCACTGAATCTATATTATTAAACCAGTTTTCTCAAATCATCCCTGCCCATCGTGGAATTTTGGGAAATGAGATTGCAGATCTTTTTGCCAAACAATGAGCGAGAGAAACACAACACGAATGTAATGTTACATTACAATTGAAGAGAAAAAAACAATTAATTTAGTAAGCAGTTTCCTTAAACCTAAAACAAAATCCAGGGATGTATACAACTTGCTAGAATGTTGACAACACATACCAAATTTGGGGGCTCATCTGCACCAAATATTTAGGCTGACATCATCACCCAATTGTGACTGCTGGCACAAAGAGACCCCAAGAATGTCTACTGCAAGATTGCTGACTATGCACAAAAAATTAGGATGGAAATGTGGCCACAACCAACATAATTTGCAACAGAGCTTTAGGACTATCTCAAAGACCTACAGATGATGATGTCTTTCATTGAGAAAACTAAAACTGGATAAAAAAATCTAACTGAGCAAAGAAGATGAAAAGAAACATTTACTTTTTGTTTGCAACATCCAGTACTGGTAATGTATCATGTGTGGACATTTTTCGTTAACTTGAGTTGCTTGTAGACAAAATATCTGACATCTCAAGGTGATTTTAAATGACAGCAAAAGAGAGGTTCTGATCTTCCAGTACTTTTTAGGCTAACTCATCAATCTTTTTTATTGCACAGACCTCAAAAATACATTAAAATTTAATCATTAAATGAATATGCTAATAAACTTCAAAATTAAATTACTTTAACTTTAACCCTTTGACCAAATACAAAACTATGAGACATACAGGACTAGCAGGCCAATAAGTAACACTGTTTCATGTCAGTGGTCAGCGAATGAAAAAGTTTCAAACTGATTCTTAATCTTAGTGCAGTCCCTTTGATTGACAATTTGTGGTAATTTGATTTGACAACAACAAGATTACAGCAGTCAGTAGCTGGGTGAGTATTACACATTTGTAACTCAACCATGTCGAGCAGAGTGTGGCTCGGTGGTTGAGTAGTTAGAAAATAGGATTCCCAATCTCCAACTTCAAGGCCTTAGGTTCAAATCCCAATAACAATATTGTTTTTTTTATATCCTTGGGAAAGATATTTGACATGCATTTTTTTTTCTCTCTACCCAGGTGCAAATTGAGTTATCGGTATACTCAGCTGAGGAAATAAGCCTTCAATAGACTAGGATGCTGTCTAGTGATTGATCTTATGTTATTATCAGTTACTGACGCTGGGATAAGCACCAAGGTTATGGGCATTTGCAGGTTTTTACTCACATGTGAATATAGACTGTACAAACATATTCACATTGATCAAATGCTGGTACATTGTACAAGAAAATACTGCTTGAGAGGGAGAGAGAAACTGCAAAACCATTGCACATTGCAGATCATTGTTGTAAGAAGGTAGATGGAATGGTGACTGTGATGTAAACACAGAGCATTATCAGCCTCTGTCATTGAAAATATTCAAGAGAATTCTTTCATGACCATTATTTTGAATCTCTGTTGATCTTAAGACAATTCATTGGTCTCAAGCGCTCTAAACTCTAAATGAAAAGCACTGTTTTGAGTAAGACATCGGTAAATTCCTATAAACTCAAGCATTGAGAAATTATAGATATCTAATGAACAAAATAAAAGAAGAACTGCACATTTATCAGTCACTCAATCTTCATAGCTAAACAGAACTATAGCCAGCAGCCTAAACCAATATATACAATAAAAGTTTCTTCGGTCAGATTTTCCCACCAAGCTTATGACAAAATAGGAACTGTTTCATCGTAAATAAAATGGCAACAAGAAAGAAGTTTTAAAAATGCTTAGCGTAAATAACATTATAAAGTACATATATGGAAGCTACATTTGTATTAACACGGATGTGAAGAAATGCTAATATTCTTAACCTCGAAATAAAATAAAAAATGTAAAGAATTTATGTTTTGCAACGAACACATCATTCTAAATGCTTGGAACAAATTGAAATACAACAGTCAGCAGCATTTCAATCAATTGATTAATAAAAAAAAGAAGATTTTTTACAATGACATAAAATGTGAATGAAAAAGGCTAATAATAGAACCAATTAAAACATTTAGAAAGCACCATTATGTAAAATTGTATCTTGGAACCTGATTTTCTAGAATACTGTTATCAATTGTACAGAAAAAGCATTATATCAATTTTAACAACAACATTTTTCAGCCACTCAGGAATGAGAACGCATCGCATTCTGAAATTTTACATTCATATACAATTTGTTTTCTACATTATTGTATACTTAGGCAATATGAAACACAAAAATTTCTGAAATAAACTTGTCTTAACAGACATAAATTTACAAAAAACTGCTTACTGCTGGCCTAAAGATTAATGATTATAACAGTGATATTGAATTACTTTGCTTATTACACCCTAAACAAAATGCATCAGTTAAGGCTGAACTTTATAATTCCACTCTCTTTTGTTGCACTTCAATGTTTCAGATACAACTAGAAAAAAAAATGGACTGAAAATGTAATGATTTAATGAAGATGGCTCAACTAAATGAGAGAGAAAAAAATAGCTAAAATTTATGTAAGAAAAAAAAAAGGCACAAAGAAAAGCTATCACCAGCATCAGAGAATTACAAAAGAAACAGTAAAACATTTCTATAAGACTGTCCATTCAAATGGTAATGTCAAAGCAACATACATGAAATTGTATCAGGCTCACTAGATTGAGTGACAACACTAAGGAATGAGTGCAGAATGCCAATTAATGATGACCTGCTTAACAAGACAATGTTCTCAATGGATAAAAACCACAAGACCAATAAAACTTTGTAGGCAACCAAAATTCAAAGGGAAGGAATGTAAACGACCAAAAAAAAAAAACCAAACGCACAGGACACTTTCACAAATGAATACAATTCTAAACAATTGCAAATGTTAGAAAAAACCGAGATAAACCTACAGTATTCATACAAACCAGGGTACCGGTAATCAAAACTCTACTTGCTAAAAAAAAAGAAAAAAGAAAAATTTGTACTTCACACAAAACATGTCAGTGAATTAAGTACAGTGCATCATTTGGGATAATCCAAGCGTTTGAAATGAAATATTTTCGCACTGTACAGCTTAATTCATGTGAACTGAATGAGCTTGTATCTAAATGAAATAATGTAAGCATTTGGTCCTTCAGTTATAACAAACAATATATAAACAATAATGATTCTTATTAATGAAGTGTTTAAACAGAGAATGGCATCACACCTGACAATTTAGGAAACATAAAGTGCAAAGAAATATTTTGCACTGCCCAAAATAAAAGAAAAAGAAATAAAGGGACAATGATGAGATCGAATTACTTTTGTTGAAAAGGTGAAGATAGATTCGCATCTGTTTCTTGCAGCCTTCTTTTTATTTTCTTGTAAAATGCCTGTCTCACACGGCTGAACTCCATGATATCTTTTGGTTTCTCAGAAATCCAGAACTGAGTAAATTCATAAAGAAGATGACCTGCAAAAAAATTATTAAAAAACAAAACAAAGCAATTAAAATGAAAGTAACATGCAGATTTCAATACATTATTATTAAATATTATTATTTAAAACTTAGACTCTATACCAGTGTCTGTTAATATTGACTTGTATAAGTATCAAAATAAAAATGGTTTGAATTTTGGGGATATTATTTTTATTTCTGGTTTCTTCGGTGACAAAATATAACAACGGAAGTACAGTTGAACCTGCCCAAGACGGAAATGGAAGAGATGGGGAAAAAGTTTCTGTCGGTTTCTTTGTTTAATGTTAGGCCTAGTTTTCCGAGGTCCTATATTGCCGACGAATTAGGCAGGGCCATTGTAGGGGGCCTTGTAAAGAGGAGGGGGTGGGGGCTGCTATAGTCTTAAACAGCGTGGAGTAAATGCTAATTGGTTCTCCATCGGCGATATCAGACCTGCAAGCATCCGGGACCGGAAAACCAACGTTAATAAGAAATCTGTGATTTGTTCTTCGGACGCGAACCAAGCAAGCGACGACGGGACCATAGACCTGTTTTACTGTCGGTAAAAATCAAAGGCTCATTTTCACTGGCCATGATGCTCTGGTTTTACATCACTCTACACTCGTAATTAGTCAATCTTAAGTTGCGTGCTTTGGTACCAATTGCCCGCATCCAAGCGCAATTGCATAATTTTATGGCTTCGGTGGTCTAGCAGCCAGGGGCACAAAGGGACTGCCGTCTTTCTCCCACAATTTTTCTTCTGTTGTCGGTAAAATGAAAGGCTTTTCATCGTTCGGCACATGTTTTAAAGGAGCCTGGGGCTAGTAAATTCCGTCTTGCATAGGTGATTTTCTCAGTTGGGAGAGCATTTTGCATTCCATTTCTGCATTGAACAGGTTTCTGTTTTATACAGGTCAATTATATACGAATTAATCGGAGGGAAAAGGGGGGGGGGGGGGGGGGGGATAAACTTCTGTCTTGACAGTTTTCCGTCTAGGCAGGTTCGACGGTAAATCTATTTCTGTC
>JBDFRD010210893.1:0-11601 GCA_039654405.1 Bullina lineata | reverse complement strand
AGAGAGAGAGAGAGAGAGAGAGAGAGAGAGAGAGAGAGAGAGAGAGAGAGAGAGAGAGAGAGAGAGAGGAAGAGAGAAAGACAGAGAGAAAGAGAGAGATAAAGAGAGACAGAGACAGAATGTGCATTCATAACATAACCCCCATTATATCTGACTTCAAAGTTGAAGGTTTCCTGCCCCCCTCACCTCGATGCCCATAATGGCATTACGGTGCATCAACTCCAGCTGATTGAGCATGCTGTCCAAAGGAATCTGGCAACTGCAAATGCACTTCTCCAGCTTGTCCATCAAAGCCAGCAGGTGTTCATCCTGTGCTTGGCTCAACTTTAATGCCTCTGGCAGGATGATCGATCTGAAGTTCATATTCAGCTCCTGCAATGTCACATAAGAAAAAGTATGCTGAGCTTAGCTTGTTAAGAAAACTGACGGATTGTGTGAATAATCAACTAAGTATTGCGGAGCCACTTCTGTGGTACAAACTGATATGCATATAGAAAACATGAATAATAATAATAAATGCTTCTCTGAAATGTTTTAGCCATGTCAGCAGAGAAGAGGGACTAGACAAACTCATACTCTGTGGAAACATTGGAGGAATAAGAAGCAGAGGATGACAACGAACATCATACATTGACAGTCGGAATACTTTCTCATCAAGTAAACGAATGTCCAACAACAAGTTCATCTGCTGACTGATAATAGAGTGGACTGGAAGACCAGGCCCGACACTTGAAGAAGAAGTATATCACATTTATAGCCGTTTGAAAAACTCTTATAGAACTATGCAAAAAGAGTACAATGAATGTGAAGTGGTTGAATACTCCAAGGAAGCTGAAAAATGCAAAGAAGGTCTACTATTCTTTTTCTTTTCTCCTTCCATGTGATTTTTTCTTGTTACTGTTGTTATTGTTGTGCACCCTGGAAGACAGTAATGTCGACACGTTTGGTTCATTTTTGCATTTGCCTACTCTGGGATAGCTTCTTTTAATTGTATTACCCTCTAAGCAAAAGAGTGTTTTATGAGTTTTTCTAGTAATTCTGTAACAAGGGTTAGACATACATAAGAACTTAGATACTACAAATTTTTGCCTACATGCCTGCCTGCCTACTTTCACCATGGACTTAAAAGTATATGGGCAGCCTATGCATCGTATTCTCACTATACTGGTACTCACTTGTAAAGCAATGTACACGCCATGCGTTGCTCTCAAGCTGTGCTGAAGACTCTGAACATGTCCTAGTTCAGTCACCTGGAGGGTCATGAAACATTTAACAATACAATCCAATACCGGTGATGAAGCGTGTCTACTTTAGTCACAATATTTCTCAAAATAGAACCGCTCCCACAAAAGATAGTACATCAAAAGACATGGGTCATTCAGCCCAAGCTTGATATATCTGTGTCATAGGTTTGATCTCATCACCAGACAAGCACTGCAGTGGAACCCCCAAGGAACCCGACAACAAGGAAGGCAAAGTTATCCCAGGACAGAATAAAGTGGAAATCCCTTGTGTGTGGCTTATACCCTGATAAGGGTGAGGGGCAATGATCATGATGATGATACTGTGAGAATTATTTTGAATCACCTTGTACAAATGAATGCACTTTGAATTAAGATTTGAAATAATGAGTTGGGGTGGGGCTAGGGGGTTTGGGTTGGGTTAGGGTTGTTGTTTTTGCTGGTAGGGTGAAATGGTGGCTGGTGTTTTCACAGGAAGAGACATATCTCTCCAAGATTGAGGTGAAGGTCAAGATTCCAGAGGACCTCAAGCCTGTTCTGGTCGATGACTGGGATCTCATCACTAGACAGAAAATGGTGAGGAGGAGGAGGATGTTATTCTTTTTCGTGTTACATCAAACTTTGTTTTGTTTGTTTTTTGTTTTTTGGCTCATTCAGCTGCAATGTGGGTTAAAGACGATTAAGTATTATTTGAACTTTGTAGGTACTAATTTTCTGATGATACTGTCTTGAAATTGGAGAGCTGATGGTCAAAACAGCTGATATCTTAGATTACTTAGCACTTAAAAAAACAAGTTCATTTATTGTTGGATTATGATTTTCATCACCTTTCAATCATCATGTTTATAATTAAATGTTGACAAATATTTTGATTTTTATCTCTCAAGCTATGCAATAATAGCTCAAATTTAGTTGAAAAACTGAAGTTTACAGGTCATGAAAATATATAAGCTTACAATCTAACATTGAGAGACTTTTGACAGTGTCAAGTCTGAAGCAATTGCTTTGCTTTTATGATATAAACATTAAAATACGATTGTATAAATATTCGTAGATCTTTGTATTTTAGACTATAATGAATCTGTTCCAGGACAAAAATATCAGCAAGCTATAAAGAAGATTTTTTTCCAGATACTGATCAAAACCTATCATAAAATGCATGAAAATAGCTCAGTAATTTAAAAAGTAAAGTTAAGATTAGAAGCTTGTTGTATTATTGACATTTGTGTTTGATTTTAGTGAATGATTTAGATCTGCTACCTTTTTATTTTTTCAGTTGATGACTTTACCATGTAAACAAACAGTTGATGACATCATTGATGACTATATCAAGACCAAATCAGCTAAAAATTCAAATGTAAACAAGTACGTCGAAAACAAAGAAACAAGTTATCATAGTAGAAAGATCTTATTTGTGAAAAGAGATTTCATTTAAAGAAGCTGTAATATGTCAGTGTTTCTCTTGACTTCATAAAACTTTTCAAATGAAGCATTAGCACTCTTAATTCCTTTTGCATTTCTTAATCAATTATGTTAAAAGCTCATTGGTGACATTGAAGATGAATTTTATAATCTGGAAATCAAGTTTTTTATAATTTTACTAGGTCTGTTGTATAAAAAAAAAGGCAATTATGTAATGATTTGCCTTGTTGAGTCGCGTGTAAACTTATTTAGTTTCTTTCATTTGTCTACTCATACTTTCTAGATTTACTTATTTCATTGTCTTTGTTACAAGAATAAGCTTTCATGGGCAAAACTTGTGTTTACTTTTAGAGATGCTATGGCGGAGACAATGCTTGGCTGCAAAGATTACTTCAACGTCATGCTAGGATCACAGTTGCTGTATAAATTTGAGCGACCACAATATGGAGAGGTAACAGTCACTATCAAACTCTGTAGTGTAGTGCAAATTTGAACAGATTTTTGTTGTTGTTTAATGAGACTTCTTAGTGTGTTGTGAAGAAAAGTTTTCATAATCAAATAAGTTGTTAATCTTCTAAATAAGTGTTATCATTTTACAATTTTAAGCTGCACATTATAATAGCTAGGACTTTTTGTCAAGGATGTATCTTCCCTTGGTCCATCAGAGGTTGTTTTCTGTGAGAATTATTTGTGTATGATACTAATTTATTTGTTAATCAAAGTAAACCCACTAATGTTTTAGAGCTGCTGAATGCATTTATAGAATAAAATAATCCAATTAAATTACATAGTGGTGAGACAACACTGCCTTTTTTATTTATTTATTTATTTTTTTACATTAGACAATGAATTATAGCAAGTAAATGTTTGGGGCGAAGGGACAGAATAGCTGAATCAGTAAGGCATTCATTTTGTGAGCACATTTGTCCAAGCTAGTGGCAGGTGGATTTTTCCTCAAACTTGTTGATTTTTATTCACCCCTGACTCTAAATGGGTAGTGCAGAGTCTGAAGGCTGAGCTCTATTAGAGATGAGTTATAAAATCAGAGATAACGTGCGTACATTACTCACATTAAAGATCTCTTGGCAGTCTAAAATTATACAAGAGTAGGCAAGCGCTGCCTGGGCAACATTTTTTAATTCCCAAATTCTATCCATGAGTGTCTCACTCTCACTCTGTGGCGCAGTACACAGTACTCATGAAATCGGAATGTAGCGACATGAAAGGTTGGGGACACCATGGAAATAGTACAAACAACCACAGACAAAACAGTCTGTCCGGTATTGTTGGTTGAAAAACACCTGTCATCAGGACCCCTTCTGAGTAAGTGGTAGACGAACGAAGAAAAAGAAAGATGAACAAGTTTTATAGATGTGATTTGTGACCAATGTGACGTAGATTTATTTCTATAACAGTTTCATTTGTCCACATTTTTGTTCAGATTGTCTCTGAGAACCCAGACAAACCCATGTCCAGCATCTATGGTGCAACTCATTTACTCAGGCTTTTTGGTGAGTTTGCCCCTCTACTATCAGACTTTTCATTTTCAAGTGGAGCTTTCCAGGAATTGGGGTGATTTACATAGAAATAAAACGCAGATTTGATATTTATAAGGAAATGTTCTTTTCTCTTTATTATAGTACTGACAACATTTGGTACTTTTCTTTTATGAGACATACAGGTAAACATGCCATAGTCAAATTTCAGTGTTCCGACTGTTCCCCATAATTTAGTTCAGTCAAAGCAAAGTTTAGGCTGTTATCAAGCGAAATAACTATACTTACAAGATCAGTTTAAATCCATTTAAGTCTTTGTAGACAGGATACTTTACTGTTTATACCAGATTTCTATGACACCCTTAATGATTTATAGTGATTGAATATAAATCTTGTTTACAGTCCAATTACAAAGACTAACCCACATAAACTATCAGTGTGTTTGGAAATAAATAAGTCTATTGCATCAGAAAATTCATGTATTATTACACTCCTAGTTGCTATAAAATATTGGGAAGTTAAAAAAAAATTGTGATCTTATTCACAAACCGATATATCAATTATTGGTACACAAAGAGTTAAAAGCAATGAGGCAGCAACCCAGTCCTTTGCATTTAATTGTAAGTCTGAGGTTGATCTCCCATCAATTGTGCAGAGAAAGATTTCTTCCTTGTTTAAGCATTTGAGCCAGCTGCTGGCGTTTAAGGAAGGGAAATATAATATAACGCTTTTCTGCTTCTACATTTAGGTAAAATTTTGATTAAAAAAAAACGTAAGAATTGCTTTGAACAGAACGCTAGTCAGTTTAACATTTAGAGTTGATTTGGTAATATGTGTTAACATCCTTCATGTAGATCTAGGCCTTGCCCATCCCTTCATCCTCTTCAAATATGTCATCGGTATGTGGCTGTTTATCTCTATGAGGGCCTTTGATAACGCTTACCAATAACAGTACAATTTGTTTCAGTTTCATTTGGTTTATTCATTTAAGTAGAATTGTTTGGTTTAGGATTCTTTTCTTTAACAAAGACAAAAAGAAGAAAAAAAATTGGCTTCTCCTCCTTTAGCTATGTTCTTGGTTTGAGTGCGCAGAGTCAAATATGTTCCTCTGTAATGCTTATGAATTTTGAGAGTAGATGATTTCTTCAATACTTAAATACTTCTGAATATTTTTGTCAGGTTCAGGAACTCAATAATATGATTTTTTTCCCAAAAAACTTTGTGCAGAAAGGAATTTTATTTGGATGAAAAGAGTTAATATCAGCCATTTTTGTTTTTCTAGATTTTATACAAAGGAAGTGTTTGTTAGTGCTAAAATGTCGTAAAATTGTTTGTAAAGATGGCATTTTTATTATTTAAATTTGTTTTGCTTTGTTTTCTTTCAGTACGTCTTGGAGCCATGCTAGCATACACGGCTCTAGACGAGCGTACTGTCCACATATTACTCAATCACATCCATGACTTTCTTAAGTAAGTCTCCTTTTAGAGAATACCACTTGTATACACATACTTTATAACTCTATTTGTACACAGCTATTGTAATCTATCTATCCAGATAGACAGTAGATTGTAATCAATTCTTGAGTTAAGGTCATAGTCTAGAGTACATCCCTTCCCCAAAGAGCCCATAGTTGTAATCAATAATTTGTTTAGATTCTTTCCTTGAGAATGGATTCCGTTCATACTTGAGTATGCAGGTTCTATGTCTAGATTCCTCTTTCATTTTCCAGTGGTACCAGTTATGTTTTTTCTGTGCTTCCATTCTTTTGAGGCTGTGACCAGCATTTCTCAGCGTCTTTCATAGTTAGATGGTTCTCATTAATTTTAGTTTTTCTTTTTAATCTTATGATACAGTATTGAGTATGAAGGGTTTCTTTATTGCATTCTGGTGAACTAGAACAAGGTATAAAGAGAGATAATGTTGGAGATGTATCATTGAAAACCTTTTTGGACTTCTTTTTATAAATTTTCTTTTTTTTACGAAATGTTACCATTTGAACAAATTTGATCGTGTGAATTTCTTCCAAAGACTGTTAATTTTGTTGTTGTTGACATTTTTGTGATCCTTTTAACTTGCTCCTTCTCACAGTAATTTTTTTTTTTTTTGATTGACTCTCAGAGCCAAAGTTGTTTTTAACCCTCAAAGGATTTTTTCGGGTTAAGAACTTTAGTTACACATTTACAAAAGAGTGTAAGGATTATTGACAATGTTTTGTATGATAGAAGGACTCATTTGTAATAATTGAAAAAAAACTTATATGTCTCATTTCACCTAGACAAAAGAATTACAACTTGTCATGTCTGAGTTTGTGATATCCATTCTGTTTTTGTTTAGGATTAAAAATAAGTTATTGGCGCATGTTAACGAACTGACCAACTTAGCTGCTGTGGGTTTGTTACCTTCTTGTCTTGGGACACTTTTGAGTCTATGCAAATAATGATTACAGAAATCATGGACCTTAACCAACGATAGGACATATTAGATATATCTACTTTGTAAATTGTTTGACACAGAATGAGAACTTTGAACATTTTTAATACTTTGGTTAACAATATATTGCTTTTATGACTTCTACAATTCTCCATTACAGTAGAAGTCTATAGGCCTACATCTTACGTGTGTGCTTTGTATTTTTCAGATACTTGTCCAAAAACGGCCCAAACTTCTACAAAGTCTCCAACTATGAAATTGCCAGTCCAGATTACCATAGGAAAGCTATATGATTCCAGTCCTTCGTTCATTTCTCATTTCGTTAAACTTCCATCAAATCCTTTGACAGAATAATTATTTCTTTTGGAAATAAGAACAACAATCAAATGATCAAAAAGTTTCTCGTTTTAATTTTTATTGAAACTTCAGGATTTTATTGTGAGGAGTCATAACGAATAATTTACAAAAGTGAAAGAATGTGCTCTTACTGTCATTTGTTCATGTCAAGTGGTTATGAAAGTGAAAGTACATGTAATTGAATTTGTTTGTTGGTGTAAAAATAAAACGAATTGATTACTGTAGATGGATTTTTCTTCTTTTTTTCCCCCGTTTTACTTTTAGTAAAATTGTTTATTATGAAACTGTGAACAACCCAAGAGTTGAGTTGATGCATTGGTTTTAAATCTGCATTGCTGTGGACTTCCTAACAAGTTTTAGCTCTTGACAAGACAACTGCAGGTCTAGAGATGCCACAAGAAGAATGTAGTTCCTTCAAGGTTGATAAGGCACTGAAAGCTGGAGCTTTTCCTGGTGTCAATAGTACAGAACCAAAAAGATGATGGTATTTGGCCTTCTAGAGAGAGCAATGCTCCTCAGGAGAATACATGTATACAGGTATAATCCAACTGAGCAAGGAGAGGAAAAATTGTGTAGCGTCTTTCATGACAATACCTGAGCTGGGATGGCCAGGATTTGAACTTAGGGCCTTTTGGTTGTGAGGTCTGTCACTTGACCTGGGTTTGTAAAAGAATTACGTGTACATGTATAAAGTAAAGGATTGTCAAGACATGATGAAACATGTTAAAGGTAAAGGCAAAAACCAAGCAAACAAAAGAAATTTCATTCCCAGGGAAGAATTCACGAAAACTTACACTGTGCCAAGTCTTAGCCTCTCGAATATGAGCGAATATTTCATTGACTTTATGCTTGTGCTGGATAGGTCAGATTTTGACATTTATGATGCAGGTTTTTTTAATACAAGAAGGTTATTACACTTGTAATGTTTTGTTTTAATAGTATTCTAAATATTATTGCAATCAGTTACTCTTACAGGCGTTTTAAATGAGTGTATAATTTCTAACTACAATGTATTTAATTTATTCTTTATATGTTTATCTTTCCATTTTCTTCAAGTAATAGAGAATTACTTCCAGCAATTCAGGCTTTCACAAAGGATTCTGCTTTTTAACATTTTAGCTGTAAAACAATCAATTCTTTACATCATTTTCTGCTGTCTTGTTCAGCAGTGGAAGGGGAAAGAGAAAAAAAAGACTGGTCTTGTGAAGAAAGTTTTTCGAGCCAATTTTTTTTTTTACATTATTTTGTCATCCAAGGAATGTGTGAAGTTTATACGATGAAAATTCCTTTGCTGAACTTTTGTTCATTGTGCTCAATAAATGTAGACTGCACGATTTAAAAAAAAAAAGTTTCCTGTCATTAACTTTGATTACAGTTACAGTAGATCTAGTTAGTTTTAGTTTTAATTATTTTGATAGAACTGTAAGTTGCATGTTTTGTTTTTATGATGGATGAAAAAGCTAGCAGATGATGGTCATGAAAAAACAAAGTTTGAATAGAGCTGTGTTGTCAAATCAATCAAAGGCAGGTGAAATTAAATTTCACAGGACAATGCACAGACATTAATTAAAAAAAAAGTGTGGAGAAGAGCAAGGAAAAAAACAAACGACATAAGCAGACATCCAGAGATGGAAATCATTACAGTGTATCTTTGTAGGCAATGTGTCTTCTTATACTTATAGCAAGGAATTCTCTGAGCGTCGACCGAGATGTTCTTAGTCGAAGCGCTCCTTCAGTCCCTGCATTCCTCTATTCCCCCAAGTCGTGCTTGCTCAGTAGTAGCTGGGAGGGGATGCAGCGTACGTGTGTTGAGCTGAGTGAAGAAGATATGAAACAAGTGGTTCAGTTGATCAACGATTAGCGAAAGTACAATTCCTTCAAGGCTTATGGGACCCATAACGTCGGAGCTCATCGCGGTTTCGGAAGCTCCATCGGTGATATCAGACCTGACAACAACAGGACTGGAAAAACCGACGCTAAACAAAGAAATCAAGTCAAGTTTCGGTTGCGTGGAGCGGGGCAGATGCTTTTTAGATAATCTCCCGACTCCCAGCTGAATATGCCGGTACCCAATTCGAACCTTGGTTTGGGAGAGAAAAAATGATGTAAAGCGCCTTTCCCAAGGACATAACAAGGCCGCCGCTTGGATTCGAACCCAGGGCCATTGTATGGGAATCCAACGCTTTAAGCACTCGGCCACCATGCCTATGATTGGCAAACGACATGTTTAATTTCTCCCTCAGTTGTTTAGTGCCAAACATATTGAAGCTAATAACTGTTGGCAAATACAATACATGTATAAATTATATGTAGAAGTTTCTAGGAGAGAACAGATACAGCGATCACAGTTGATAGTTGATAGGACGAGTGAGATAGGTACGCATATTATGATAAAGATAGCAATAATGGGAAATATTGGTGTTGGAACTCATCGGCAGTGAACAAGTACATGCAAGTTAATAGTTGACAGCAGAATTGTGAATACAGGGCCGATTCACTACATACAGTGTAGATCTAGTGAACGCTTCCACTAGACGATCGAGAGTGGAACGAGATGGACACAGAGACGCAGGCAACTGCAGCGGGGACAAAACAGGTAGATAGATAGATAGGACTACTCAATCACATTCACTTACATAAAATGATAGATTCAATATCATTCACTTACCGGTACATAGAATGAAAGATTCAATCTCATTCACTTACACAGAATGATAGATTCAATCACATTCACTTACATAAAATGATAAATATCATTCACTTACCAGTACATATAATGATAGATTCAATCTCATTCACCTACATAAAATGATAGATTCAATCTCATTCACTTACATAAAATGATAGATTCAATCTCATTCACTTACATAAAATGATATATTCAATCTCATTCACTTACATAAAATGATAGATTCAATATCATTCACTTACCGGTACATATAATGAAAGATTCAATCTCATTCACTTACACAGAATGATAGATTCAATCTCATTCACTTACACAGAATGATAGATTCAATCACATTCACTTACATAAAATGATAGATTCAATATCATTCTCTTACACAGAATGATAGATTCAATCTCATTCACTTACACAAAATGATAGATTCAATCTCATTCACTTACATAGAATGATAGATTCACTTACATACGGTACATGTAGATGCTGAAATGTTACACTCATCATTAGCAGCAAACACAATGAACGTAAACATTCACACACGCGCGCACACGTACCTCATAAAGATAGCCAAACGTATACACACAGAAAAATAATAGACAAACAGTTTAGTACATATTGGCCTACATAGATATAATTAACACTGCTAGGAAAGATAATAAAGAAATCGTACACCTGTAAACATATCTGCTTACCTGTAGAGGTGGTGAACACCTGCTGTGATTGAGCTGTCATCATGGGGACGCTGCGGACAGTCGTAGTGGTGGTAAGATGTCGCCGACGTCTCAGGATAATGACCACAACGGACAGAACGATAGCGATGCACCCGCATGTGATACCCGCGATAAAAGGAGTATCTCGATAGCTGTTCGGAAAAATCGATTAGGTTCATAATAAAAGTAGCAGGTAAGTAAAGGCGAAGTAACAGTTGAATTAGGCACGGAGTAACGCGGACACAAATCCTTTGCCGACGATAAACATGAAAAACTCTTCAAAGGAAAGGAAGACATTTCCCAAAGTAAACCACATACATTTTAAATCTATAGCAAAGACATGCAGGAGCTAGATCTGTTGGACCAGACGAACGAGACAGGAAAATCAGCAGGTCTGACAGTGAACGCAAAGAAACAGAAGTAGTGCACGTAGGAAAAAAACAGCCACAGACACACGAACTGTGGATGGAGGCCCTTTCGAAGAAGTTGAGCTCTTAATGTAGGCCTACCTTGATTGTATCAAGTAAGCAGTACCACAGACATAAATGTTAGAACAGACTTGGCAAAGAAGAGAATGATCCAAGTCACATTTGAAAAGACAGTACAATCTGGAAAGATCTTACGTTGAAAATAATTAGAGCACTAGTAGGGCCTGTTCTGATGTAGGGGTGTGAAAGTTAGATTTTGAGAAAGACTGACGAGAATAACTTAGAGCTTTATAAGGCTCTTTAGAATAAGTTGGAACCTGAAGTGAACGAACACCAATGTACTTGCAGATCTACAGACACAGCATAAACTCCCACATCTCGTAAAGAAACGGAAACAGATACTTCGACCATGCAAAGAGACAACCCATGAGAACTGTATCTCGAGGAAATATGGAAAGTAGACGAAGACGACTCAAAACTATTTGGACGTAGGACGTGGACAGGGCTGTGGAGTCTTCTGGAAGGCAAACAAACGTGGGAAAGGGAGACAATTGATCTGGCACGCATCATCGACATCTGCCATCAGCAAAGATGATACCGACTTTTGAAATTCTGAACATCGGAAGAATCGAAAGTTTTTGTGCTGAAGCTGAATATGACAAAAGAGACACACTTGTATAAACACAACTATTGTAAATGAAGTGATGAAAAAGGGAAATGATGAAGGGACAAAAGGTATGAGAGCGCGAGGAGAAAAGAGAGAGAGAGAGAGAGAGGGGGGAGGGAGAGAGAGAGAGAGAGAGAGAGAGAGAGAGAGAGAGAGAGAGAGA
>JBDFRD010210892.1:0-22609 GCA_039654405.1 Bullina lineata | reverse complement strand
TCTTCTTCTTCTTCTTCTTCTTCTTCTTCTTCTTCTTCTTCTTCTTCTTCTTCTTCTTCTTCTTCTTCTGCTCTTCCTCCTCCTCATTCTTCTTCTTCTCCTTCTCATCCTACTTCTTCTTTTTCTGCCCCTTCAATGACAGGGACGGACCTAGTAAAGCAAGCGTGCGTTATTTATTAAACATCGGTTTCCCAGTTCAGACTGTGATTCCACCCCAGGATAAGGCATTAAGACAATAGACCTCTTCAGACCCGTATTCTTTGGGTTTTTTTTTTAAAGAAGAGAAACAAACGAAAAAAAAGAGGAAGAAGAAAGAACTTTTCCGCCTCATCAGCTGACTGGTGCGCAAAGCAAAGTGTGTAAACCGTGTGTAGGACAATGCTTCTAGGTCACCGTGTTGCTGCGGGGCATACGAAGCGTGTAACTCGTGGCCACATTACCTTTGCCGTGTGCTGTTCATTTAAACGAAAAAGAAACGCTGAGTAAGTTGGATGTTTTCGTTTTCTCTGTTTTGCACTATTCTTTACCCTTCAAGTTTTTCTCCTCGTATTATATTTATATCAAAATGAGACTGTGTAAAGTAGCTTGTTTATGTGAAAGTAATAAGATTCTTTTAACTAGGTCACAGCGCCGGTAACAACAAACGCGTGCGTCAACTACCTAATTTCACTTGGGTTTTTTTAAACCGGAGAAACAAACGGTTTTCAAGAGAATGTTTCTCTTTAAAGAAGTCAATTAGGCCTACATATATGAATAAGGAAAAGGATTTTTTTTTTTCATGTTGCGGGGGTTATATTTTTCATACTCCTTTGTAATAATACTTTCTTGTAATATTTTTGGTTTTTTTTCCTCGACTTTTTCCTGTGTTTTTATTTAGATCTGGCTTTATTTATTTTACTGTTCATAGATGCACTCTCTTATTTGCCTCTGTCATTCTTTCAGCTCTCCCTTATCCCATTTATGTTTCTCTAATTTAGATTCTATTCTTTTGGGGTTGTTTTGTTCCCTCATGGGTTTTTTCTTGTCTTTCTTTATAGGCCTACTGATTTTCTCTTTTTCCTTTCTTTCTAACTTTTAAATTGTCTTGAAATGTTTTTACAAATAGTTCTTTACATTTTTTCATTTTCTTCTCCCTTTATTTTTTTTTAAATTCATTTTCCATGAATCTGCAACTCGATACAGTATAGATCTAGACGCGTGAAGACAATGAAAGTTGTAATGCGCGTTCTGATTCGGTGCTAAATAAACACATTATTACTTCACAAGCCAAGATGTCCATGATAACGTTGACAGAAGTGGTATGATAAATACATCATTAAGTTAAAGCAATTGCCTGTAAACAGTATTTATTTCATGTTCTTTACGTTAAGTCTGAAAACGCGCACAAAGGCCGTTAGTCAGCAGCCTTGGGCACCACGTTACGGCAGGCCACAGCCTTTACCAGTGCAAGTTGTTTTGCCCCCAGCTGTGTGCTCGGTCATGCAAATGAGCAAGCCAGAATGAGGCGTGTTACTGACCCGTACTGCGCATGCGGAGCGCAAACGGAAGACATGTTTTAGGTCATGTGGATATTAACCAATCAGCGGCCAAGTCAATGTGATGAAGAGAAAAATTGTTGTTTCCTTCATGGCTTACTCCGAAGTATTGATACAAAGTTGCTGGTGTTAGAAGTCTCAAAAGAATTGATATTTATTGTGTATTAAAATACCAGCGCACTCATGGTAAGTATACTTAATCGGTCTGTGTCTTAAATCTTAATTTTAACGTGGAATACGTGAAAAAAACAAGATATTATTTGGAGAGATCTTCGCGTTGTCCGAACAATAGATGGGATGAAATTATTGTCAACGTATCCAGAGCCGAAACAGTCAAGCAGTTCACTGAAATTGAAAGATGTAGAGATCTAGAAACAGGCTCCAGACTTCAAATTTCAACAAGTTACACGGATTGAAATTATGGTACTGACAACAGTTTACAATATTGATCTAGAATTAAATTTTGTATGGTTATCTTGGGCTAAAATCATGTTGAAAACAAGGGTTCCCCTCCATTCGTTGTTCAAATGCCTGACTCAACTGACAGTTTTGACCGACTGTTGCCGCCGCGTAGATCTAGGTGTCCATGATCATCATTTGATCAGAACCATCGTATTTTTATAGATATAGATCTAGAGGATATTTCACAACAAACACGTGAAAGTGTTATTTCTTTCATGGATATCTTGAAAACTCATTTGCAAGTAAGTAAACACGCAGTAGGCCTAGCAGAATCTAAATCTAGACTCTACATCAAAACTGTAGTTACAAAGAATTATTTTCTTTTTCTGAGGGAAAAAAGAGGGCAATTTATGAACTGATAGGCTAGATCTAGGCCTATTGCTCAGTAATTGTTGGATGGGAATAGTGGAAGAGGATCTAGAGCACGGCACTTGTTTTGCTTTTTTTGAATGTATATAGGTCTATTATATATAGATCTAATGATACTGATACCATAGCTAAAAAATCCCGCAACCCTTGTTCCGTGTTCACAGGCGCAGCAAACTTGTGAACCTCCGTCCCTGCCTGTGGGCACAGAGGTTAGTGCTAAGTACAGAGGAGCATTTTGTGAAGCAAAAGTGAAGACAGTTACCAGAGTGGTTAAATGCAAAGTAAGTATAATATAGTATTGTCGATTCCTTTTTATTCCAATCAGCTCTTGTTAGAAAGGTGTGTTTACGTGGATGGGCATGTTTTAGAAATAGGACAACAGAAAGTGCTGTCCAAATGAAACCCCAGTCTTTTCTGTTTCATTCCTATTTCCCTCTGAAAAACTTTAGATAGGACCATTTCTATTTTTCATTCTGATTTAGGAAAGGTCACACGTAAAGTGACCCAATGCATGCAAACAGTTGGCATTCCGGCTTTCAGTCGCATAATAAGTAACAGGATGTTCTATTCCAAAAATGGACTTGTGTAAATACGGAGTGTTCTAAGTGGGAAATTGGAAAGCAGATGAAGGAAAACTAGGAGAAAACTCTCCTCCCACGGCTTCTGCTCCTAAAACTAAAACCTATGCACGTAAAGACACCTAAAGGAGTTGGATAATTTCATGGTGAATTACAAAAAATACTTTTAGTGCATCGTGTATATTTTCATGTTATGCTTGTTTATACTCATGTGTACAAGTATAAGACTCAGGGTAACTGGAAAGAATTAGTCTGTTGGTAAAGAAAAATGGCCTACAACAATTTATAACTCTGTTTTGAATAAATTGTACTCTTCAATCTCTTTAGCTCAGTGTTAAGAATGCACTGAAAATGTTTGACCATCTGCCCAAATATCTGCATGATTACAATTTAAAAAAAAAATTATTTTTGATTACTTGAGTATCTGTAAATGTTAATGTTTTGTCAAAGATCACCTCAACTTTTTATAATTAGAGTGGGTGCACTAACTGATTATTTCTATATGTTACAGCCTTTGGCCAATCTCAGATGATTTTATGTAGTTTTCTTATTAAAATGGTTTCTTTTCATTTCAGGTTCTCATGAAAGATTGCCAAACAAGTGTCTTTGTTACTGATGATGAAATTAAAGGTCCAATCAAGGTAAGACACCTTTTGTCTATACTGATGATATAAAACTATGAAGGTAACACCCAGTGTTCATGAATCTTTTAACACCATAGTGAGTTTGAGAAACTGATGTTCCTTTTGGGGTTCATTGTTTAATAACCTCTTAACAACAAAAAGTGAAAGTTCTTTAAAAGTAAAAAGATAGTGGAATCCTGTCAAGTCAGAAAGTAAACAATGAACATTTGCCCGCAAGGATCATGATATGAAATGAACTACATGTATCTTTGAATTGGGATATGAATTCAAATCAGATTTCATGCTGAAATGTCCCTTACCCTATGTGATAGTTGTATGTGGAAAGGCTACACTTCTTTCTGGTTTTTTTTTTGTTTGTTTTGCCATGCAAAATGTATGTTATTTTTCCTTTTATGTGATTCATGAATATGATAATGTAATTTCAAAAACAAATTGTTTTCTTTACTTTCAGATGGCAGCTGTTGTTGAAGTGAAGCATCCCGATACTGGCCAACCTGTCGAAGCAACTATCAATAAACTTATTGACAATAGCACATACACCGTGGGTAAGAATATTTTTGTTGAATATCATTGTTATTGAAAGAATGGTCTTCTAAAAATTTAACTTGACGGGTAACACCAAGAAAATGTGGATTATTTATTTTCAAACGCAGAGACAGTGAGCGAACTGGAAAGAAGCTCTGGCAATGTAGTTAAGGATAATTTTTAAATGTAAGACATAGCCTAGAACAGCATTTAAAATGAATTAAGGCATCACTCCTGTGTTGAGTTCAGCTCATTAAATTTTGACTAGATCATTCTTTCTGAAGTTAGGGAGGATAATTGCCAACACAGGGGGTCAGCAATAATTATTGCCTACATTTACCTAAATCCAATGCAAAATGAAAGTTTCCTTGTAGTGATGGTAAGAAAATTGATTTTACAAGTTAGAAAAGATCATAGTCAGTGGCTGAATGGTTAGAGCATTGGACTCCCGATCCGAAGGTCTGGGTGACCGTGTGTCCTTGGGAAATACACTTTACAATTGTTCCTCTTCCCACCAGGATATAATTCGGTACAGTCATATTCTGTTGGGGAAGTAAACCTACTACAGACTATTAAGTAACGTATCTAAGGGATGATATAAAAAAAAAATGTCTATGAGCCCCATAAGCCTTGATGAAGGAACTGAACACTGCCCACTTAAAACCTCCATTGTACATATTGCATATGATATTTGTAGCATGTTTGTAAAACAAATAACCAAGGAAAAGTAATTACAGATTTGTTTGGAACTGGAATTACGTAATGTTTTCCCTGCCTGGGAACAAGATGTGCATCATCAGACCTGCCAACTATCCCGGGATTATCCTGATTTGAAACCACCGGTCCCGATATCCCGAATACATCAATATTTTCCCCATTTTTCCCAGAGCTGCGAAGACACTAATTAATTTTTGTCTTAAAAGTGCGAAGTGCGATGCAATATCAATAAACAACTTTTGGTCAGATTGGGTTCACCAGATCTCCACAATTTTGGCGTTGGTTTTTTTTTTTTTTTTATTATTTGTCAAATATCTTAGTGTAGAAGATCATAGATCTAGATTTAAGACACGGATAAGTTCAATTTATTTGTAGGTCAATCTAGCCTTGTGGATGATGATACTGATAGAGTCAGAGTGTGGAGTAGAGACCTCTTTCTTGGATTTCCTGAATGTAGGTCTAGTGATGACAGTGTTTCCTTTATATTTTATTTTTTCTTCTTCTGATACACTCGTTCAAAATTAGCCCTGTTTTTGAGTTCAAAAAGTTGGCAGGTCTGCATCATGTGTGCTGAAGCAGCAACATCTATTCTGCTTCATTCCAAACAGGGTGATGCCCACGTTTTTTTTCTTCTTTTATTAAAAGAAAGCAAACATTTTTTCCTCTTCAGTGTTTGACGATGGAGATGAGAGAACTTTAAGAAGAACTCAGCTGTGCTTAAAAGGAGATAAACATTTTATCGAAAGCGAGGTATGCCTTGTTATTTGTGTCAATCAATTTTCAATGTCTTTATTGTTCTTGTGTACAATAAGTTTTTTGTTGGTTACTTTTATTGTATGAACATTTTGATTTTTAGTGTGTGGCAACTTTTTAATTATTAAAAAAAAATGGCTTTTGATGTTCAATATTTTGTGAAGAATTTTCATAAAATAATGATTTTTTTTTTATAAGTCGTTTCTCCAGATGATATTTTGTACACCCTCTTAGTACCATGAAGTCCTTTTTTACTAACTTTGAAGTCAATTTGAAATTCAGTTGAAAATAATTATTTGTCATACAGACTTAATTAATATTAAAAGCAAAGGAAATCATATAAATAATTATAAAAATAGTTCTCAGTTATTTGCAAACTATCATGTATCCTTTTGCTCATGTGAATTGAATTGCTTAAAGCCTATTTTTAAATTTTCTCTAGACATTAGACAACTTGCCCTTGTCTCATCCGGAACACTTTGGAACACCTGTGCTGCAGAACAAAAAGACAAAAAGAAAAAATGGGTATGTAAGAATTCTATGTCATTGATTGTTTATTGTTTGATGCAGGATTCTATCCTAATTTTAAAATTGATGAAAACTATATTTTTGCCATAAACAGAAGCTACCCATCATTATTGCTCCCTTAAACTCATAGAAGAATTTGGTCGTTAAAAATAAATAAAGGCTCTTCGAGTGGAACATTATAAGTACAATAGCTGTACAAGTTAAGAAGTCCAGAGCAAAATTTTATCTCTCCTATAAAGATGTGGTTAGGTAGGTAGAATTCTACGAACAGTTTGACAAAAGAACAATTCTCAAGCAGGCCACAACTACTGATAGATTGAGTTACTACCCCTTTGGGCATTGGCTTTTATTTTATAATAATTTATAATAAATGACTGGTTACTTGCCTTGTTCCCTGTATCTACAAGTATTATGTACCTTGGCTTAGAGGAGGCTTTTTCTCCAATTAAAGTACACGACATACTAATGACCAGCCCTTTCTTCTGTTATTTTCTAAGGGAGGAGACAGATGATGGAGATGATGTGTCAGAAGAAGAGTCTCCAAGAAGAACCATGTACAGAGGTCGTCACCAGGAGCTTGTAGGGAAGCTGATGCTTATCGAGCTTCCACAGAGGAAAGGTTCAATGTTGCCAGTGCTGGTTGTGTTACCGGATGCTAACTCTTTGAGCGAAGTCAAAAGCCGAGATCAAATTCTCGTACGATCATTCAAGGACTCAAAATTGTAAGTAATTTTTTTTTTTTATATATGGTTACCATTTTAAATAGAGCAAATACAGATATGTGTGTAGGCTTATTTTACAAAGTAAGTATGATGAATTTTTATTCTAGTCATGGAAGTAAAGTGATTATAACAAATAGAAGTATATATGATTAACTCTTACATGCTTAACTATGGTGAGCATTGTGTGGAGGAGGAAACATGGTTTTTATCTTTTAATTTTTTTGCATGTAAACTTGTTCATCTTACTTAAAAGGTGCCAATGGAAATCACAAGAAAAAAAGAGCTATCCCAAAGAAAACAAATGTTGGTTTGTCCTTGTTTTCCTCGGGATAGCTCTTTTTTCTTGTGATTTTCATTTGGCATTGTTCAGCTTCCCTCCAGCCTTTATCTACTTTTTGCATTCATTAAAGGGTGCCAGCTTGCTTGTTTTTTTTAAACTTTTTATTGTTTTGCTTATAAACTTAGAATTCATCTTACTTAAGTTGCCAGCTATTTTTTTTGTTGTTGAGTAGTAAAAGGCTATCTATTTTGTTTATATTTTAAAATGTTAAAGGATTGGGGGGGAGAAGAAAGTAAATGCTTTTGTGTAAGGTGTTTGTGCCTATTTTAAACTATTCAGTGGCTACCATCATGTTTGAAACAAGAACTGCACACACATGAAGTTGCTTCCCTATATCTGTGTCACCTACACCAAAACTTCCTTTAGTGTAATGTTGTCAATTGGTATTGAAATATAAACTTTGTTTTTCAGCATGACTGTAACAAGAAAAGATCTCAAGGAGTTTTCAAGACCAGTCGCCATCAACAATGAAGATAAAACAACGAGAGCAGGTGGGGGAAATTATTTGTTCAGATTTTTAAACTTCATATTTTACTAATTTTGAATTATTGAAGTTTATATCCTTTTCATCTAAAGTCATTCTTATTAGTACATTTTTGAGACAAGTTTTTATTGTTTTTAATGTGACATTGTAGAGTTAACAAATATGCAAAACAAAGAGGAGCACACATATTGCTCACAGAGAAACCTAGTTTGTTTTTTAAAAAGAAAAAGACTTTTTTTTGTAAAACCCACCAAGAAAATATAAGAATCACCAAGATTCACAAATTAGATTATGATAAATAAAAAAGTTTTTGAATATCTATGTGAGAATCCATTTATAGATCTATGTAGGGGTTTTATGTGAATGGAAACTATTCAAGAAATGGATCAATTTTACACATTTCATTTTACTTTATATTCACCAGCATTTGAGAAGGCGTTGTTATATTTTGACGCAAAAGAACTGCCAGTAGGGTGGGACAGAGAGGAGATGCTTGGATCAGATATTGAGGACGATGATAGCAACGACTTTGTCGATGAATATGTGAGTATATGCTGTGCAATAATTAATTTCAGGATCACAGACTTTCTGATCTGTTGTGCTCGGAGTGTCTCAGTAGATCAGAAGAAGATATTTTGCGCAATTTTAGATTAAAAAATGTAGAATGCGGCATATTGTTCATTGACTTCAATGCTGCATTTTCTTGACTCTTGTAAACATTATTTTATGTCTTTTATCTTAATTTCATTTATATTTTTCTCTTCCAAATAAAACGTATGGTGTTTGAAGCCTATTTCTTTTTCACAAATGAATAAGCTTTAAAGAAAAAAAATGTATGTTTTGACACTGTGTTATCGATTATGTTTAAAACGATCAATTATTGGATTTCTTTTTACTGAATTAACTTCCATGTTATTCCAAAGGCTTCTGAAGACGAACCCTTTGAGGAGAAGGATCGATTTGTGGCACAGCTTTACAAATTCATGGATGATCGAGGCACTCCCATCAACAAAGGACCCTGCATTGGAAACAAAGATCTGAACTTATACAAACTTTTTAAGATTGTGCAAGCTTTAGGTGGCTATAACAAGGTGTGTTAAGACAATGATTTAGGTTGTCTTGTCAATCATGGCTGGTAAATTATTTAAACAGCATCTCCTTTTAAAATACGTGAGATGTAAATTATGGAGTTGGAGAAACTCTACGATCTGTCCGAGAAAAAAATAATGTATGAAGTTTTATCATGAAAACTCTCCAAGAGTACTATATATAATAATTCATGAGGGTAGTAATCACATGATTGCCTCAGAATGAAGCAAAGAATGAGTGAGAACTGACTCTCACACTTCATGCTGTGTCAACTCATGTGCAGCATGTTGCGTTTCTCAATAAAAGCAATACAAATCCTCGAAAGAATATCTATGTTCCCTTGTAATGTTGGCACAGTTTTTAATTTGTTTTACGTTTTGATAACTTGACAGGTTACAAAAGAAATGAAGTGGCCTGTAGTCTACAGCAGGATGAGCCTTCCTTCACTTCACCAGAATCCGGCTCATCAGATCAAAACAGCTTATAAGAAGTAAGTGATGAAATTTACTGAAATTTTGCATTTACTGAACATCATTGAAAGCAGTTACTTTTACCACATGTCTTATTAATGTCGGGCATAAAGCATTGATTGTGGAAAAAAAATTTAAAATATTAAAGTTTATTGTTTTGATTAGCTAAATGGCTGCTCTTGGTTTTTCTGTGCTGTCATCTTAGAATGATTTTTTTTTTTTTTTAAGGTATCTAGATGCATATGAAACTTTCTATCGCAAACTGGGAAGCACTATGGGAACTCTGAGTCGGCCAGGTCGTGTGAGACAGAATTCTGGTCGCAATATTCTCAACTTTCGGGGAAGAGAGAAGAGCCCAAGATCGCCGAAGACAACAGTTGACAAGGTTAGTTTTTGGTGCATTACAGTACATGATTGAGGTCAGTTTTTGGTACATTACAGTACATGGTTGAGAAGGTTAGATTTTGGTGCATTACAGTACATTACAGATTTGTTTGCATAGATTTTTATTTATTTAAGTTATTTTCAGTGTAGTGCACATTTGTAAAAGAAAAATGCAGTGGAGAAAATTTGTAATCATGGTCTCCTGGAATCAAATCCAAGACCCTTGAAATGGGAGGCCAATGCTCTGACCAGTCAGCCACTGTACCACTCACATTATTTTTTTATGGAAAATTCAACCTTAAACATTTTACAGCTTGGTCAATATCATAAAGCTGACCACCTAAAAAGTTGCACATTTCTATTTTAATGTGAGTTGTGCGCATTCCGTGCTGGCTGGCGTAATTTTGAAATTGAACAAAATAGAAAAGGACATAACTGCTTGATTGTTTTTTTCTTATTGAATGTTGTTTGTTTTTTCTCTGTGTCACTTGCCTTATTGCTGGTAATTTTTAGATAAAGTCTTGTCAAAGTCTTTGGTAAGTCTCAACACAATTACTCCACCTTGGGAACTCTCGTATAAAAACTGAAATTCAGTTTTGACCAAAGAGTTCTTGATTATTACTTATTCCAGACTATCTAAATCAGGTTTTTTTTTAGATTTATTTTTATAACTGTCCATTCTTTTTAAGTTTTTAAATCAATTTCGTCCACAGAATAAAGAGGAGGCTGAAATCTCAAAGACGAAAACTGAACCCGTGGCAGAGAAATCTGAAGAAGCCCAAGACTCTGCCTCTGTAACGTCTGTGGAAGACAGTGATGTGATCCCCCGGAGGTCAACCCCCAGGCGAGAGAATAGAACCCAGTCCACGAAGGAAGAAAAGAAGGAGGAAAGCAAGGACAAGAAGGAGGACACAGCAAAACACAAGAAGGAGGAGAAAAAAGAGGAGTCAGTGAGAGTGAAAAAAGAGGAGGTGACCAAAGGAAAGAAAGACGATTCAAGCTCAACGACAAAGACAAAGAAAGAGGAAGCTGCTTCCGTGACAAAAGTGAAAAAAGAAGACAAGGTAAAGAAGGAGGATGATCCTGGAAAGAAAGAGGAAAGAAAATCATCGAGGAAAGTGAAAGTGGAGGAGGATGCAGATACAGAGGAGAAAAAGCCGAGTAGAGCTCTTAGAAAGGCGGAGGAAGAGAAGAAAGAGGAGGTCAGATCTGACTCTGTGTCTGAAGGAAAAGAGTCACCTAAGAAAAGGGTAGGTATATTTTTCATCGTGTTTAATGTTGCCAAAACTGGTAATATGTCAACTGTCATCAAATTGCTTGTTGTTTCTGCAATAAAAGTTCTTATAGGAATATTGCCAAAGTACATTTTATGAAATGTCATAAGGAAATTTATTCAGAAAAATACATGTCAATATTAAAATATTAACAAAAGCACCTAAATATAAAAAGAATACATTATAACATAAATACTGATCCTTTGATTTTATGTCTGTATATGAAACATTTATTTTATGTTTGATATTTATTTGCAAAACTCCATAAAACTGAAGTTATAGTTAATAGAATACCGCTGATGCACAGTTAATTAATTTAATCTCTTCCAAAGTGTAACTATTTTTTGTGAGACTTACGTTTTTTGTTTTGAACAGATTACAAGGCGCAAACTTATGCAGAATGAGGTCAAGAAGGAAGAAGATGCCAAGGAAGAAAGTGTGGAGGTGAAAAAGGAGATTCCCAAGAAAGTCGTTGCTAAAGATGTGAAAGTTTCAGAGAAAAAAGAAAAAGACATTCCAAGAACTCTGGAAAGGAGGGACATAAAGCTCACCGAAAAGAAAGAAGCTTTACTGAAAGAAAAGAAAGAAACAAAAAGTGCAGAAAAGAAGGTGAAAGTAACGGAGGACAAAAAACCTCAGAGGAAAGAAAAGAAAGGCAAAGAGGGAAAACTGGATGAAGATGACACATCTTCGAACAAGTGAGTTTGCAGAGATTTCATGTATGTAGTTACCTTGTTTTATGTATAATTCAGTTACATGTTAGGAACTGTATTGGATTATGGATGGCACCAATCTGACTTCTGTGACAGCATTTTCACATTTGTTCAGAAATTCCTTTTCTGGGACTGTCAAACAACAGAAAGTAACATGTGTTAACCAAGCCACAAAGGAAGTGCTTATAAATTTACAAGTATCCTGTGTCTAGTATTGCTCTTTATGCAAAAGATTCTGACACTTCATGTAAAGGAGGCAAGAGCATGTAGTGAGCTTATTTTAAGACTGTTTTATAGAAAGGTTGTAGATTGGAATCCTTCTTATATGACATTTATTTGACATAAATTTCTGGTTTCTTTGTATGAGTGAAAGCAAATCTCTGTACTCCATTGAGCTTTGACATAGATGTTTAGTGTGCATGTCATTATGTTTACAAGGCCTGCGTGTCCGACTGAATGAATCTGTTTTTCTGCTTTCTCACCATTACAACTTACAGTGATGGCTTTTTCATGGGTTCTGGTGTTTGTCAAAGCATTTACAGTGGATACAAATCATTATTTTTGTAGGCGGCTGACATAATGTCTTTTGAAACTGAGAAAATTTCAACTCAAGTGGAAATAGATGCGTTAATGAATTGGTTTTGATGTTTTATAAAAGCACCTTATTTCACAGTAATGCCGAGGAAGCTTCTGAGGGAGAGCCTGAGGCCGCAGACCGCCCTTTCCAGTATGAATACCCTGTAGGCTCAAAGCTAAGAGTCAAGTATGGACGTGGGAAGAACCAGAAAATTTACAATGCAAAGGTATAGTGTGTGCGTAAGTTTAAAAACTCACTCCTGTACCAAAGAAAAGAAAGCAGTGACAATAATAACAATATGGTAATAATACATCATTTTTGTTTGACCTTGGTCTCCAAATATTTTGCTGCTCTAAGGCATAGATTTAAGTATGATCCATTTTCTTTGAATCCTACAAGACTTGTACTGTTCACAGAAACATTAATATATGCAAATAACCTGTATTAAACTTCCATACGATTACATTTATAATAACTGGTTATACCCTTTGTCAACATGTGAATGGTGGATATCTGCTTTTGATTCCCAGGTGGTGGACTATGGTAAAGATGGTAGTCACATGACCTACCTGGTGCATTATGCAGGCTGGAACATGCGGTGAGTGATCTTGCCATGTTATCTCTTACATGTAAAAAGTAAAGTGCCTTCAAGGCCTATAAGACCCATAGAGCCGGAGCTTATCCCGGTTTTGGTAGCGTGTTGTAAAGAAGGGAACATAAGGCTAAAGAATTTTATTGTGTCATACTTTTATTAATCTTCGCTCAAGAACACAAGTTTTCCTCGTTTAGAGTACACAACTTCAGTGGTCCAAGACACAGCCTTTACGTCAGAGGTTTGGGGATGTTGTTATTGAGTATTGACTATTTCGTTCGTTGTCCTCAAGACTGTACATTTAATTTTGCCCATTGAATTATTTGAATATGGTCCAGGAAATAGAAAATTGTGTAAAATAGTTTTCATTTCTTTAAAAAAAATGTTTGTTATATTTCTATATTTTCACCTTTTTTTTTAAACCTTCACAGATACGATGAGTGGATTCGAGCAGACAGAGTTGTTTCTGTGTTGGACAAACCAGTGGCAGAACTTGTGAAACCTCCTGTGTTAAAACAAACTGTAAGTCTTTTTTTTTAAGACTGCAAACAAATTTACTATAATGAGGGAAAAATATGTGAAACAGAGGCTGAAAGTACCTAACCCTCTACACTGCATCCTGTTTACACATTCATGCCTTCAAGTCCATGGAACTAACTACCTTTGTCATCATTATTAGCGCATTTAACTACAAAAATTATTGCAAAAAGCGTATTTCTTCTGAAAATCAAACTGTGTCGGAAAGAATTGGAAAATGTGAGTGTATGACTTCTGAAACAGAATTATCAACTGAATAGGTATGATAATTAATTATTATATTGGTTTGATGTCAGCTGAATAGGTATAATAGTTAAATATTATATTGGTTTGAGGTTGACTGAATAGATATACATAATAATTATATCAACATGCACAGTTGGTCATTTTTCTCAAAGCAAATCTAATGTAGAAAGCTACTGCTTTCTGTAAACCTGAAACTACATAATTTTCCCTTCTTTTCAAAGGGAACATTGGCTGGTACGTTGAAGAAACTGGGCACTGGCACTCAAAGCATCTTGAAGAAGACTGGACAAATCTTCCGAGCTCCCAAGACCATTACTACAAAAACCAGGGCAACTCGCTCGTCCAGTCTGGAGACGAGACTGGTTCCCAAGAAGTCTGGTGAGTTACATTGAAGAGAAAGAAGAATTTTTAACTAAAGATGGTTGTGGTAGGATGTGTCCAGTAGAAGCACCAACACTGAGCTGAAGACGACCAGGATGACGTGGGCCCTTCTAGGAAAGGTCTCCCAGAACCGAGTACGTTGGAGTAGTTGAAGTAAAACACTGAAACAAATAGATGATGATCCAGATTAATGAAAGCAGTTTTTATAATATTACTTTATTAGAGAAATGATTCCGATACCCAATGTTCCTTTGTACGATATAGTTATCAGACTTAGAAAATGAAAAATTATAAAACAATGTTGATAAAAAAAAAGACTATAAATTTGTGGAAGTACCATACTGCATTCTTGGATCTTGAGCTTCTTAACCTGTGCAAGGATTCAACTCACACTTTTGTGCAGCTGTACTGAGTAGCCTACAACAGACTATTGTCCTGTCTAGGAGGTGTGGTAAAAATCGTCTGTTCCTCTTCACACTACCAAACTGAGATAAGCTCCGGCTCTATGGGCCTCATTGGCTATGAGGGAACTTTACTTTTTTACATTACTGAATAGCAGTATTTTTAGAAGATTCCTGAGGCCTAACAAGGAATGTCTTTCTTTCAGGTAAACGCATCACAAGACGTGGATCTGTTGCAGCAAGTACATCCGACTCTTCAGGTACATTAGTAGTTTTCAATCAGCTAAGCTTGTTGTGGAGATACTGCCTGGCCATAACTTTTGCTGGCCAGGGGAAAGAAAATGAAGTTACAAGACAGAAAATTATCAACAGGATGTGTCGAGGACTGTCCAAATTAAAGCCTACCATCTTCATTCAACTACGTACAACAGATACAGATTATGTTCTTCGACTTGCGTTAGAGCACACTGTAATATAATTAATAGAACCCAGTTTTTGAATATGAACCAACAGCGAGCAGCAGCATCTGCATTTTTTTTTCTCTGTCTTTTAATTCATATTTCCGATTATAGCTTACAGTAACTAAATTTGTAAGAATTTTGCAAGCAGTTGCATGTAGATGACTGAGTGTTGGCACCTATGCTTTAGTTTGATGTTGATACCGAGGACAGTTTCCTTTGTCTTGCACTTTAACTGTTAGCTGACAGTTAGCAGTGGGTGGTATGTTCTTGTTCAAATTCTTACTGAACCGTGAAATCGTTTATTTTTTCTCCTTCAGAAAACGACAAAAGTGCAGAATCGCAGGATTCCAGTGCAGGTGTGAAGCCAGATGAAACGACCAAGAGCAAGGAAGACCAGGACCAAGATGAGATGGATGTGGACGTTGAAGAGGACGAAGATGTGGTTGCAGATGTTCTCAAAGAGAAAATCAGCACAGACTCAGAGGAAAGTGAAAGTGTTTCTAAGGAGGAGTGTGTTTACTCGGAGACAGGATCAGAAAAAGAGGAGGAGAAGCAAGAGGAGTCAAAGGAATATGATGTGAAGGAGGAGAGAATTCAAAAGAAAGATAATGTTGTGGGTAAGACTGACACCAGCTTGTCGTCTGAGACCTGCAGCGACTCTCTTGAAGAAGATACTGAGATTGTAATAGATACTGATAAAGAAACTGAAGAAATGCCCGTAGCCTCAAAATTAGATAAAGTTGTAGGAGATTCAGAGGTTCCTGAACACAAAGCTGAGAAAGTTTCCATTGCCATGACAGAGGTGAACACTGCCGTAGATGAAATAAGAGCTGTTGTCGAGGATGAAAATGTGTCTCATGGTCATGATGTGTGTGAAAAAAATGTAGAAGCGGCAGAAGTTGTGAAAGAAGCAGAAGTAGATGAGGGAAATGATTCATCCAGGCTTGAAAGTAACAGCAACGTGTTGGGTGTCTCCGGGAAAGAGCCCAGAGAGGCGTCCTCGGAAGTGGAAGATGTGTCGCCACAGAATGTCTCAGAAGAAGCTGGTGCCTCCACTTCGTCAGAAGATCAAGGCATACCACAGTTAAAGAAAATAGATCTAGAATTAGAAGGTAACGAGAAGGAAGCTGATCAGAGCAAAACTCAGAAGGGCAAGAAGAAGGAGGGAGTGAAGGATTCGAAGAGATCCATCAGAACGTTGGACATGACAGGAACTAGTCTTGTGCAGGAAATTCCAACTCTTGAGCCAATGCCGCTGTTCTCTGAAGGTAGATTGTCAGGAAAAGCAGCTTCCTCTCCGTACGATTTCGATGCAGAAACAGACTCGTCCTGGCATCCTGAGATCACGAAGAAATGGGAGCCCACCTGTAAATCCCAGACTCCAGCCAAAGATAATTTATCCATAGCTGAAGATGGCGATGAAAAAGAGAAGAAAAAGGTTAAAAAGAAAACCAAGAAAAAACCGATTAGTCCAGAGTTTATCGTAGAGGGCAAAGGAGATGATGTAAGTAAGGGTTCAGGAGAATCCAGTCCCGCCCAGACAATGGATGAGAGCGGAGTGTCGCAGCCTCGCGCTGATGGCGAGTCTGAAAAGCCAGCTGTGAAAAAGAAAGGCAGGAAGAAGAAGGAAATAGCAGCAGAGGCCAAGAAGGAGGTTATTCAACAATATGAAAATGTAGTGAACAGTGTAGTGCAGGCCGTTAAACACATTGTCCAAAAGGCGGAAGATGAGGAAGAGCAAAGACCGGCCCCAAAGAAACGAAAAACGAAAAGAGTTTCTGAAAGTGATAGGAAGGATGTGAAAATAGGAAGACGGAAAAACAGCAAAGATGCGTTAGACAGTTTAGAAGATTCCCGCATAGAGGGAGAGCCAGGGAGAACTGATTATATATCCTCCTCTGAAAGTCAAACCTCCAATGAAAGTTTACCTGCACAATCTCAGCTTACAGACGTGCCAAGCTCCTCTTCCTTTGCAGCGTGTGAGGACAATTCATCCAAAGCTGATAGAAAAGAGTCCACTTTTCCTGAAAGCCAAGGGTTTGAGGTGCAATTAGAACCTCATGATTCGAATGCACCTTTTGATAATACACCGCCAACAACACCTGAGCACGATGAAGCGGAAGAGAAAGAGAGTGGCACTGCTCTGCATCAGCACCACGGCAGCAACCTTACAGCAAAACCTGACTATCTTAAAGACAATGCCAAAGCTGTATGTTCATCCTCCTCCTCATCGTTATCATTGCCAACGTCATCAGGCGTCGTCCAGTCAAAATCAGCCAGTGAATCTCCCTCCGACAATGATGTGATCAGCACAACGTCCATTGACAACCTAGACAATACTCTCATGGCCCAGCAGTCAGAGAGTAGCAGCGGCACGGACCAAGATGCCGCTCCTGCTAGTAAGAAGAGAAAAGCCCAAGAAGAGAGCGGTGTCGATGCTGTTGTTCCAAAGAAGAAGAAGAGAGTCCACGGCACAAGAAGCAGAACTGCACGGAAATCTCCAAAATGTAAGTGCACACTGATTTTCTCAGTTGCTGAAATATTAGCCTTCTTTTTGTGTTAACGACAAGACAGGCCGTCCACAACTTACTTACTTAATCCTTTTGGCTCCTTGTGGAGCATAGGGCTGCACACTTCCACAAGCTGTGAACATTTTATTAAGTGTTTCAGGTTTTTTTTTCTCCTTTTTTAATCTCTATCTCTCTCTTTTTTTTTTGATGAGCTCAATTTTAAAAACATGAATGTACAAATGCATGTGTACCTAGAAATATCTTCACACAGTCTGACAGTTAGAAAGTGAAATAACATGAAGTTCCAGTAAAGGACAGAAAAGGAATAAGATAGTTTGGGATAAAAGATGGAAAGAAGAAAAAAATCTCTCCCTTTCTGAAGTTTTTGGGTGAGTACAGGGTGCATCATTGTGGCTCATTTTTATTTTATTAAATGGAAATTTTGGCTTGTGTGTGCTCAAATTAAGTCACGTTATTTTCTATTTTTCTTTGCTCTGAGATTGAACAAAAAACATTTGATTAACGGTGATTATTATTCAGGTAATAGGTTTTACATCTAATTAAATTTTTTAAAGGGGTAAAGTTAGCATTGTAAATTTTCAGTTCCTCAATCCTCTTCCCGAACAAGACCCATGTCATTTGATAAATACGCAAACATTTTTTGTTGTTGTCCAAGTTATAACTGAAATAGTAATTTCCTTATTATTACTTAAATGTGCATATTAACTCACTTACATCAGTAAATGTTCTGCAACTGATGGATGCAATGAAGGAGAAGAAAATTTCTTTTTTTAAGATGTCATTCAGTCAAAGAAGTGAAAAGTTTAATTCAGAGATGAATAAAGGTTCCATTTTCTTTGTTCAAGATGTTGGCAGTGAGAGCAGCATGACCTTCAAGAACACAGACTCACAAGTTTCCTCTTCAGCAACACCCAATCACTGCCCAGAGTCGCCCCCGACAAAGTTTGTGGACTTTTCAAAATCACCTCGATCTTCCAAGTACAATTTTAGTGCTGGTGAGTTTTCTTGTACAGCACTCAGTTTGTTGAAATATTTTAGGGATTGGGTTGGGCAAAGTCATTAGTATCTAGTTGTCCTCCTCCTCTTCTTCTGCTGCTGGTCCAAAAGAATTTTCTCTTGCATGTTTTCATTAACAGTGAGTAAAATAAGAACTCCAAGGATAATCTCTTTATTCAATGCCCAGAATAAATGATTCAGTTTAAGTTTAAAATCTACCTTTTTTTTCTTTCAACCTAGAGGAAATGATGGAAAAAAAAAAGGGGGGTCTATCAAAGTCTATGTAATGATTCAGTTTCATGACTTTCCGGGAATAGCAAGTTGTGGCAGATTCCACTCCAGTGATGTCACGCTGGACTCGACTGGAAAACCGTCCTTTCTTTGCTTTCTCTTTGGAACACGTGTTAACATGAGGAAACGTTTTGTTTGTTCTGCAGACCTTGGGGAATACTTGGAAGGAGAAGCCAAATGTACTTTCCTTATTGAAAAGATGAAAGAAATCAAGTCTATATATATGAGCCTGAAAGCAGAAGTGGCATCGATTGATAGACGGAGAAAAAGAGCGCGACGGAAGGAACGAGAAGGTAAGTTGTAATAGAAAATTCGTGGGTGACAACTTTTAAAGGAGGTCGGTATGATGATACATACGTCTCAACAACAGGAACACCGTCACCTCCCTAAACAACTTGTATGGAACATCATGATGATATTTAGTTTCAGTGGATAAGAATGCTTCCTGCTGTTTGGAGAAACAGTAATGTTGTGGACACATGGTTCATTCTTTTTACCGGTACTTGACAAAAGTTTCTCAAGCTTTACACAAATGATGAATTCCCAAGAAACAATTTACGACTGTTCACATTTATTGAACATTTTTATAGTGTAAACAAAAATGGGTTTTTTAGAATGTCGGACAGTGAGTTAACATGTCAATTTTATAAAAGTCAAAATTTGAGAAAGTTTTCTCTTTCTGTGGTGGCACGGTGGCCGAATGGTTAGAGCGATGGACTCCTAATCCAAGGGTCCATGGTTTGAATCCTCGAGGTGACCGTGTTGTGTGCTTGGGGAAAAAACACATCACACCATTTTTCCTCTCCCCACCCAGGTGCGAATTGGGTACCCCTGTCTAGGAGATGAAGTAAAAATCATCTGTTCTGCTTCAAGCTACAGAAACCGGGATAAGCTCCAGCTCTATGGGCCTCGTTGGCCTTGAAGGAACTTTACTTTACTTCCTGTTTCCTCGACACCTGCTTTATGTGATTTTTTTTCTTCTTCACGTTTTCAGTGTCTCAAGCTACAAGTAATGAGCGTGAGGGATCGTCCTGAACTCAAGGAGAAGAAGACAAATCTGTGCCATGTTTTTTCATGACTGTTTGCCTCCACACAATGAAGCAGCCGTGCAAATTGGGGGTTTGGGCTTTCAAGAAGTTCTGAAAAGTTCCATAAACTTAGAGAAAAACTTATGATGAAATGAGAGGGTTTTTTTTTAAATAAAAAAGTATATGATGCTTTCAGATGTTCCTATTGATTGATTATCTTGTACCTTCTAGCTTTACTGTTTGGTAAACTGTGGTGAAAAATTGGTGTGAACAGTATTGAAGTATGGATGGTTCAGATCTGCCAGTTGCCCTTTTCCAGTGCATACCAAAGGGGTGTAACTACACGTGTTGCTATTACTACTGATGATTTCCCTTGAGGGGACGTCAACAAGACTTTTCACATTGCTGAAAAGAAATTGAAGGAGATTTCTGTGTTATTATTATTAGATTGAAGAAGCTCTTGCTTACACATTGTAAATGTTTTTGTGAAATATTTTGTACATTTTTTTCCTCTATGATTTCCACCCTATTTCTGACAGCATGTTGCTGCCCTCATCTTGTTGGATCAAATTCATCCGACCCTGTAATTTTTAACATTGCAATTTCTTCATGTTTTTTGTTTTTTTTAATAATGATGGGCCAACTAGGAAGCGTTTTTACCGAAGTGTAATTAACGTATGTTTTGTATGAGATAACTAAGAAAAACATTCAAATGCTATTCCATCCAGGTCTTACTACAACAAATGCACACTTATTCAGACAATGCCATGTCCACTATCTGTTTAAAGTGTTACGTGTTACAGTTCTTGACCTTAAGTATCAGGGCTGTCTACTGGTGCAATGTAAGCAGAATTTATAAGACTAGTTCAATATGGTTGATGTGAGTTTCCAGTGCCTGACATTACTGTCTCCTAAAGTAAACCAGGAAAACTACAAAGGGTAAAAGTTCAAATGAGGAGAAGTAGAGAACTGTGGAAAGGGATGAGGCATGTTTCTGCAGAGTGAAAGAAAAAGGAAAATGTCCTTGTTTTTGCATGTCGATCTTTGTCCCTCCAAGGGACTCACCATCAGTCTTTGTTTTATGGAGCACTTTTATTTCACTTTCTGGCCTCCTGTTTTGTGGGAAGAGTTGAGGTGTAGATTTCCTTTCTCCTCTTCAGATTTTATGTAAATTGTTTTATTCACTTGGGTGGAGAGCATTGAAATGAAAGTTGCCTTCTTGTGAACAAGTGACAGTACTTGAAGAAATGGGGTCAACTTTCTGTTCATCTAGTTCTTGTTTTCAATGAAAGAATTACTTAACTTGCAAAGAAAATGCAAAATATCTCGGGCATTTGTTGGTGCAATGAATGTGTCGATGTGTAAACATTTTTGTGACGAATAAGACGCATATTAATTATTAACAACTTGACAGGGGCATTGTAACTTTCATCTCGTATGTTTTTGTTTCTTTGCTCCTGTTTGTTTGTGTGTGTGTGTTGTTGTTTTTATCCCTTGTCTCAATCAAAGGATAGAAATGCACACGTTTTGCGTGGAGTAATTTATTTTGTTAGAAAGCTTGCAGGGCTGGGTATAGGACAAGCCCAGGCCTGATGTTCTGTCTGACTGGGTTGAGACGAGTGTTGTCTTCACTGAAATGGAGGACTGAGCATAATTGAAATTTCTGAATCAAAATCCTGTTCAACTCATTGTCACTAGAAATTTCACGGCAGAATAAGTCTCACTGTTAATCCTGATTGCAGGAAATTTTCCTGATTTTGCAGAAATGTTTGAAAGAGTAGGGGGTTGGCGTCTCTTTGTTACACGTTTTTGTGAACATTGGCTCGAATTTCTGTTCATTCTTGTGTACATGGTTCTCTGTTCCTGTCGTTATTGGCAAATCAAAACATGCCTTCGTTGTAAAGAATACTTATTCTCACATTATTGACAGCTAAATGTACAGAGAAGGCGACCAAGATGATGTAGTTATTAGTTAGAATATAAATGGGTCGAAACAAAAATTGTGGAATGGCCTGTACATACATTGTATGTGTTTTGTTAGTGTTAGTCGAAGCATGTTTGCTGACTGAAAAGACAAAAGGATTTACATTCAGCAGTTTGTGTCGTCCCACTAGCCATGAAATGGGTTGAATGTGTGTGATCTTGTATTGTCAGATGCAATAGAAGGATTGTTCCAGAAAGGTTGAAATGGCCAAACACTGCAACATTGGCTTTGGGAGCATGTCTCTCATTGAATATCCCTGATGTGATGTAAATAAATGTTTTATAATTTCACAAGACGTGTTTCTCATTTGTTTCTCTTAATGACTGTAACAGTGAGTTTTTTTTAAACCCACACATTGTGTCTATTCATGTTGACTTACCAAAGATGCGTAGATGTACAATAAACATGGGATTACCCTCTGTTTCTGTCAAAAAAAGTATTTGAAAAAGAAGAGTACAAATTGTAATTGTTTCTGTAAACATTACTGTTTACATGTCAGCGATGAGAAAATCACAGTATGTGTAGTTCTTAGCGATGGCTCGACTGCAAGCAAAAACCTGTGCAACTAAAATGAATGAATATCCAAGGAAAATACTGTATGTGTGCCCTTAAAGCAGGTAGAACTAGACCAGCACACTTTGTTTGCTCATAAATAAATGCTTGGAAAAGTGCACAGACAGTAGATTGAATATGGTATGAAACAGAACCAACAGTAGAGAACAATGTTGAATATGATATGAATAAGAACCAACAGTAGAGAACAGTGTTGAATATGATATGAATAAGAACCAACAGTAGAGAACAATGTTGAATATGATATGAATAAGAACCAACAGTGGAGAACAATGTTGAATATGATATGATTAAGAACCAATAGTGGAGAACAATGTTGAATATGATATGAATAAGAACCAACAGTAGAGAACAATGTTGAATATGATATGAATAAGAACCAACAGTAGAGAACAATGTTGAATATGATATGAATAAGAACCAA